>APFE030768160.1:55133-113364 GCA_000404065.3 Pinus taeda | reverse complement strand
TATCCAATCCAGCCCTTTCATTGCCATCGAAGCTTCAACCCACATTATTTCGCTGCCCACCATTAAACTGCAGTTGTAAACCATGCGATTTTCCTCTACGTGCTGCTTGTCCGCGACCTTTCATGGTGCCAAATCACTGCTTTTTCCCGCTCAGATCTGCAGTCCTTTCCTACGGTACCCATCCGTGTTCTTTTCTTACTGCTCATCCCATCTTCCTTAGATCCCTCTTTGCGTGCTACCACCTGCGTCTCTGCCCCTCAGTCTCTCCATCCGCACGTCCAACCTTCTCCTTCTTCACCCATGGCTCTTTGCTCGAGCTCTGTCCTCGCTCTCCTCGCTGCCTCATTGTATTGGCTTCCGTCCTTGCTGCGTTCGCAGTCTCTCCTATCGCGTTTCTCCCTTGGCCTTCATCTCCATGCTCCCATTCTTTTCGTAGCTTCAACTTGTTCTCCTCCCTGCCGCCACTGTCCAAGCCTCCCGCAAACTTGCATTCACAATAGCAAATAAAATTTGTTTTTTATTTTATTTTATTTTCACTTATTGTGAATGCACATCCGTTAGGTTTGGTTTTTGTGTTGTGTTTTCTTTTGTTTATAATCTTTTATGTGTTTGTATATATTTATTTTATGTGTTTGTATATAGTTAGGATTAGCTTAGATTTTAACACGTTCGACCTTTTTTGGGGTTTTATTTGTTTATATTTTTTGTTTTTTGTTGTTGTTCCGTTAGGGTTTAGGTTAGTTTGTAAATGTAATATGATTTCATTTCTTTGGAAGCTGTTCGATTTTGTTTTGTGTTTTACTTTTTGTATTTTAACTTGGCTCCTTTTCAATTTTTGTCCTATTTTTTATTTTATGATTTTGATTTTGATTCAAAAAATGTTAAAAAAATCAAAACCTTAAAAAATTTCTAAAAAAATCCTAAAATTAAAAAGTTCTAAAAATATAAAAATCTAATTTTTTTTAAAAAATCGAAAAAAATTTGGTGACTAAGGAATTAAATTAAAGGTTTCGTGCATTGACATTAAAATTTTTAATGTGTCCTATGGCCCATTAAAATTTTAATTTATTAACCCTTTGATTCATTTTTTTCGTCACATCAAAAGAACGATTTTGATTTGAAGTTCCTTAGTGTTATTAAATGTGTTTTTGATATCTCTATTGTCAATTGTGATAAATGTTTTAAATCATATTGGCTATAGGGGAAAGTTGAATGTTCTAGATCTGAATTCCTAACGAAAATCATTTTAAATCTGGAATCTCTTGCATGTTAAAGTTTTAGGCATTTACGTTAATTGTTCATGATCGTCGCTTTGCCACATCTATAAGTTTTTTTTGGATGACTTGTTTTATTTAGTCGATGGTTAATTCAAATATTAAAGGTACTGGTCTGTAGTCATTTATATCTTGGGATTGTGTCTTATTTTGATTAATTGTTCATGATCGTCGCTTTGCCACATCTATAAGTTTTCTCTAGATGACTTGTTTTATTTAGTCGATGGTTAATTCAAATATTAAAGGCACTGGTTTGTAGTCATTTATATCTTGGGATTGTATTTTATTTTGATTTATCTATCTTAATTGACCTAGAATCGCTTTAGATTCATCAAGTTGGCCATCATTAAAATTTCCTAGAGTCTGTGTGTCACATGCTATCTTCATCCATTTACTTTAGGGACTACCCCCCTTGACTTGTATAGGAGAGAGTCTAAACGTAGTGAGTAAGGATTAAGAGTGACAACCCTTAATCTGAGCATTGTCGCGGTGCCTAGACACTTTGTGCGACAACACAACCATATAGAAACCTACCTCAACATGAGTTCAACCTACCATCCTCAAACAAATGGCCAAACAAAGGTTGTCAATAAATGTTTAGAAACCTACCTACTTTGTTATGCCACAAACAAACAAAATAAGTGGGCTCAGTGGTTACATCTCTCTGAATGGTGGTACAATTCTACGTACCACATGTCAGCAAAAATGACTCCATTTCAAGCTTTGTACGGTTACGAACCTCCGAAATGGAAGGACTTTGCTATCATCGATACGAAACTTCCAGCTGTTAAAGACCAATTAGAAAAAACCCAAAAAGTCGTGCAAACCCTAAAAGAAAATCTAAATAACGCAAGGAATCGTATGGAGTGGCAAGTTGACCGAAACAGAACAGAGAGAGAATTTGAAGTCGGAGAATGGGTATTTGTTAAACTTCAGCCTTACAAGCAGTTGTCCTTAAAACAAAAGGGAAAAAACAGATTGGCGCCAAAGTTTTATGGACCATACCAGATCAACAAGAAGATCAGCGAAGTAGCATACAGTTTAAGCCTTCCTGATAGAAGTCTTGTTCACAACTTTTCTTCATGTATCCTGCGTTACAAAGGCACTTGGCAAACATCAATCAACACAAACAACACTTTTGACCTTAGATGACGAAGGAAGGGTCATTCTAGAACCAAAAGGTATCATCGCCATTAGGGAAAAGAAGTTATGATCATGAGTATTCAAAGAATACCTGATCAAGTGGAAGGACTTACCAGAAGAAAAAGTTTCTTGGGAGACATAAGCGTTTCGTCAACAACACTCATCGTTACGTATGCTTTGAGGACAAAGCATTTTTTCAAGAGGAAGGCAATGTTATGTAAATTAATCTTAATTAAACTCTGTAACTAATAATTGATTAAGAAAAGGGCATGATCATAGCTCATGCCCATTCATCAAGAGGCACCCAAGGTTGTATTTAAGCCAAGGGCCTCCCACATTGTATCATCATTTTCAATGAATTAATATATATACACATTTATTTATGAGTTTTAAATGCTCCAAAAGGCCTACGACAAGGCCTTAGAGGCCAAACCAGGGCTGCAACTCACCTTGGAGACCACGACAGGGGTTAAGGAAAGGAAAGAGGGCAGCTAAGGGAGGAGGAGGCGCACAAAGGATAGAGGAAGGAAGAGGCAACGAATGAGGGCTAGAAGGGGCCTAAAGGCATGTGGCTAGGCTTAACAACCTCTAAAGGTTGACGGTAAGGCAAAAGAGGGTCACGACAAGGCTTGGAGACCAATTCAGGCCTGTGGCTAGCCAAGGCTAAGGAACCTGCGTCAAGGGCTAGATGAGGCAACATTAGGCCTAAGAGGCCTAGAAAAAGTTCGAACCCCTGCAAAATTGACAAATTACGCTTCAACTCTTCAAAATCGCTAAAAATCACCCAGAAAATGCCACAAAGGGCTAGCAACTTCCTTCTTCTATTGGGACATTGAGTTTGGAGGAGAACTAGAAGGTGGATCTTGCCTTCCTAGGCCTAGATCCACGTCTAAAAACCCCAACAAAATTTTTTAGAGGCTGGAAACCCTTACAAAATTTAAGATTTGGCTTGAGAAATTACTTGCACAAATGAAAATAAAATTTCCTCAAAATCCTAATATATACAAAATTCAAAATAAACCCCAAACCCTGATTGCTGCAAAACAAGGGTTAGAAATATAGTTTACAAAAAAAATATTTTACAAAATTATATATACAAAACATTTACAAATATACAGTGCTTGTAAAATAATTATTTTTGAGAAAATAAATTTTTGAATAATGTCAATGGATCAATGTGTTTTTCGAAAGTTAGAATATTAGCCACACCCTTTAGCGAAGTAAGAAAACCATATAAAAATTCTCAAAGCCCAAACAAGGTCGACTCTTCTTCAAAGTCTGTAAACTTGGAGCCCAAGGACCGACGTGCTTGCAAAGCTCTATATACTTCCTCAAGAAAACTTTTTAGACCATATGGTGAATCAAGTCATTTAAGATAAAACCAAATTTTACCAATAGAATGTTCTTATCACCGACAAATAAAATAACAAGCTTATAAAAATTTAGCACAATATAGGAAAGCACATAACCAACACGTACCACATATCAATGGACAAAGAACTTCATGAACTGAATCCCAAAGTCTTTTTATTATGATATCAAACGTTTCTAGAGCAATGGCTCAATACTAGCGTTACAAAATTACATCATCCAAAATCATTGTGACTTGAGAAGCAAAATGACCTTTATTTATAGATAAATCTTCCAAGTGGAAAATAATGGCTCATTGGCTTGATTCTCGTCAAAATAATCTTGACCGTTGATAATTGCTTGATGATCTTTTAATCTCCATTGTTGAAAATATTCATTTTGAGGAAATTTCAAATTTCTCATTAAAAACCCATTTTTTATTAATAAAAAAATTATGTTTTTGGATTAATTTCCTCAAAATTTTAACTTTGACTTAACCACCAAGGTCCAATGGCTTAATTTTTCTTAAAAATTTCATTTTTGCCTTGGTGGGGTACCTCCAAAAATTAACTTCTTTTTGAACCATGAATTTTTTGGGTCATTTTCCACTTGGATAAAATTAATTTCTCTAAAATTACTTTCTTGATTCTATATTAATTAATTTTCTGGCTTGGGATTGAATTTTATTTTTGCCAGAAAAATTAATTAATTGACATGAGGGGATTAATTATTTTTCCACCCTCAAATATTTTAGCCATGGTGTCCAAGTATGAGGGATCATGCACTAAAATATTTTTTACATCAAATATTACAAATTCAACCCTAAAAAGGGGAATACACCGTTACATATAAACCCTTAAAATAATTATCCAATTCTGCGACACAATATGATCTAGTAGACCAAGTGATCTGTAATAATATAATTTAGCAAAATAGCTTAAATTATTGACAAACCACTTTTACAAAGACTCGTTATAACACTAGGACTCACCTAAGATCTTGTCGATAAATTCCACCATAGCTTTGGGGTTCAAGTTGGAAGAAAAACTCCGCTGATTATTCGTGTTTAGAAACACACATAATGTGGAGAGGTTAAAAAGCTTCCTAGGATGAACTTCATTACGAAAATCAAAGGCTTACCTAGGTGTTGTTACATAAATAGGCAGTCATACTAGCATCATTTGCATTACCATTTACAGAACCTGGATTTACAATGATATAATGTGGCTGTCTAATGATTTTGAACTTTGAAAAAATTTCTTCAAGCCTTCGCATCCTGCTTCCTTGGACTGTTGACAAAAATGTGGTCAACAAGGCCATGTAGGTCTTGTTTGTTGATGTATTTTTGGTCAGAAATGGATTGCACTCGATGTTATTTTGGTTGTGTCACATGTGCACCCTTACATGATATCTGAATAATTACTTTTGCTTATTTGTGTATAAACGGTTTGGATTTATATGGCTGCACATGAATATGTATGTTTTTCTTTAAAATTTGAATATTTTATATGTTTTTGGTTGACTGGTTTTTACCGGTCCCGGGGGGGGTGGTGGGTATTGGTTCGATGATAGGTTCAGTGCTGATAACATTGGAATGAATGTGTACTTCGAAGGTTCCTAGAACATTAGTTGCAAATGTTCACAAGGACATGAGTAAAGAATGTTTAAATTATGTAGAACCAAAGATGAGTTAAAATAAAACAATCCATGAAACAAGGTATCTACATTGAACCAAAATATTTTAATCCATGGCCTGATTTGTTTGTTCTACAATGTAAAGTGAATTTGTGGAACTATTTCTAATAGCAGCTGCGATTATAATGGTTAATGATGATGCTGTTTCAGTTTGCTGTTTTTTGACCAATGGAATGTCATATTGAAGCCAGTCTACCGAAATGCATACTGACCAAAATTTACATGATTTGAAGGTATGATTATGTGTATGTTATAAAAGATGTCCTAGCTGTTATCTTGGTTATATTTAGGTAATTAGCAGATATGGATCATCGGATACAAAAAGCAGGATCTTATTATGCCCATATTTGATAGTGTTTACTGGAAGCTATGAAAATTTTAACGAGTGATTTTTACTGCTAATGATTTTTATGATGTTATTTCCTGTGCCTATTCTTAAATTTATTTTGCATTCCTTTGCAAACACATGAATCAAGTGATGAATTGTTACAATGATCCTTTTTAACCTTGTTACCCTCGTAACTTAAAGTTCTTTCTCCAATCATGAGATTAAGAGCATGTTGCATAGCCGCTTGATTATGGATCCACAATGGAACTGCATTTACCGTTTGTGTTGGATTATTCGATGTTTTTATTCGTTGGAGCAATTGCAATTTACAGTTAGACACTTTATATGATTTCGTTTTTGCATTCAGGAATGTCTCTTGGTTGGATAATTTCTGGTAAATGAGATATCTCTATAAAATTCTTTGGTCCTAACTGCACTTGTGATTTTTCTATTCAGGCAGGAATGTTGATGGAAGAAACATCATGGTGCAGTTTGCGAAATATGGTCCGAATGCAGAAGCAACGTGAGCTCATTCACTTAACACTCTGAATTGAATACTATATCATCATGTGTCTTTCTTAGTTCTAACTTCAAACCATGCAATTCAATAGACAAAAAACTTGTTGCAGAACTGTTGATCTTATGAAGCTTGGAAACTGAGTAATTTACCAGCATAGATCCACCTTAGCCCTAGATATATTATGCATTGAGCGAGCACAAAACAAAACCAAGGCACAAAGCTTGTTGGTGCCTAATAGATTGGTGTTAACATGGATCTATTCTGTTTGTTTTATTATTATATTATGGTCATGTTTTGCAGTCTTCTGTTTTTTTTCTTCCCAATCAGAAAACACAACTTTCATTTAAGTAGAATAAAAAGTACAATCGTTATGTGCAGCAAGCACTTTTCCAAAAAGATCCATCCAAAGGGAAGTAAGAATACCAAAAACTGTGCTAAGCAGGATCTCGAAAAGAGTCACATAGCTGTCTCTTCCAAAACCTTACAGTTACAAACTGTTCATCAGCATAACCAAAACTATCGCTTTTACATATTTTACCAAACAAAATAGTTTAGAGTACATCACTGGTATCCTGCACTAAAATAGGAGGAGGAGGAGAAGGATGTGCAAGTTTGGTCTAGGAGAAGGAAAAAGGGAAAATCGAAATTTTGGTGCTCCTATCTCTTCTCTCATGCCCTGGTTTGGAAGATCAAAGATCTCTTGTTGATGCCATAGCCAGTTGTTGTATGTTGCTGCTGCCAGATCAAAGTATAGGTCGAAATTGCTGTTTCTGGAAACCTGGATGCTGCTGCTTCTAGAAGTTGTATTGGGCCTAGATCGAAGTCCCTAAGAGAAGATCAAAGTACTCCAGTGAAGAATTCTCTAAGAAAAGATCAAAGTACTCCAGTGAATATCGAAGTCCCCGAGGCAAGATAGAAGTTGTTGGGTCGAAGAAAGTGCTGCCATTGCTGCTTTCAGGTCAAGTAGGATCATCTGCAAGAAAAGAGGAAGGCTTACTTGGTGTGGAGGAAAATTGGTGTCAAGGTCAAGAGTCTTGGAATATTTCCGGAAAACTGTTGAAGGAAGAATTATTGACTGGGTTTTCCCCTAAAAAGGGGTTTTGCCCTGGCTGTGAGCCTACATCTGGGGTCCATTATTTTATGTGACATTGCTTTGGTAATTGCTTGATGAACTAAAAGAAAGAAGATATAAAGAAACCTAATAATCAATGTTCCACCAAGTTTCTGGGACGAGGAGGCGAGGGAGCGGGGATATGCAGGAGCGGCCTATGCAAAAGCTCCCCACCAATTTTTAGGAAACGCGGGGGGACGTCGGGGTCTTAAAAACCTATAAATATAAAATCTAAATCGTTGAATCATATAACTGAAACAAATTTAAAATGAAAAGCATGATCATTGATATCATTAATAATTATCATATAAATTATAATCATATATCATACATGTAAGTTTGTAACTGTATAGTGTAACTAGCAACTACTATTCTACTAACTTACTAACAATGCACAATGAAAAGAAATTATAAAATTATAAATGTTTAAAATTCTAAAGTTTAAAGTTTAAACCATATTGATGTTCCACTTCCAACTATGAACATTGAATGCTGAATATTGAAATAAAATTATAAAAGTCAAGTCTGATACATCAAGAGTCAAATTTTGTAATTTTATAGAGTCAAAATAACATAAGAACATATCAAAAGATAAATGAGCATAATTGCTCAAGGTAATGCCTCGCTAGTCTATGCATCTAGTTGTTGCATGAATGAATCAAAATCAACCATATCACCATTTGAATCAGAATCACTTGCATTCTCAAACATGTTAAGTGGCACACCAACCAACCCCATCTGTGTCTCATCAAGTCTTTCCTCCATATCTAGCTGTGCATCATCCTCTGGATCAACCTCCCATCGTGTTGCTGGTCCCTTCAAATACTCAGGTGTCTTCCTATGCTCAAGATGTAGGGCATTGTGCACAACAACTAACTTCTCAGCTTTTTTAGAGGTATGCTTGTTTCTCTTGATAGAGTGAATGAAGCTATATGTGGACCAATTCCTCTCTGCTGCAGAGGAACTAGCAATCTGAGACAACAAACACATAGCTAGATGTTTGAGCTCTAGAGCACCATCCCTGTGCATCCTCCACCAACCAATCGGGTCATCTTGGGCTAGATCTATGCGATCTGCCCGCGCACCAAGTGTGTTGAAGGGGCCACTAAGAGATGCAAACCGAACAAATTGTCTTCGAAATCTTGCTCCCTCCTCATTGTACATCTTTGCAATTGCATCTAGGAAGCCATCTTTCACCTCAGGATCATCAATAGGAGGCACCCTCTCAGGCCTTTCAACATATCATTTTGGGTTTAATGCATATGTTGCCATGTGCAAAGGTGTGCTCATGCGATCCCACCTATGCTGAATGATGGGTCAAATCTGAGATGTATAGAACTCTAATGTGGGCTCCCTCTGTTGAATGGCTGCCTTCACACGACCCAACATGCTATCAAAGGTCTCATAGATTTCTCCAAGACCATGAGCGTCTGAATCAATGTAACAAATGACCTCCACAATAGGGCCCAAGAATGACACCAAATAAGAACAATCTGCCCACCAATCATTGTCCAACACCTGAAGCCCGACCTTATTCCCTGTGTCTGTCGTTGATTTTGACCACCTTCCCCACTATGAACTCACAACCAAGGATTGTAGAGGTGCTTGTACCTCTAACATCCTCTCCAATAAGAGAAAATAACTAGTGTATCTAGTATCAGTGGGCTTGAGGAATTCCTTCCTCGTGTGAGCCCTGTACATGGCCAAGGAGGTGTGGTGGTTGCAGATAAACATCTGCATATCTCTAGCAACTGTCACCAACTCTGATATCCACTGAATCTTGCCAATGTCCTTCAGTGCATTATTGAGTGCATGCACACAACAAGGAATCCAAAAAATATGTTGATACTTACGTTGAATCAATAACCCAGTTGATCCTCACACTGCTGTTGCATCTGTCAAAACCTGCACCATGCTATTAGGTTCAACATCCTCTATAACTTCTCGAAGAAGCACAAATTGGAAAGATGTATCCTTACGCTTTTCAGAACAATTAACAAACTTAAAGAAAGAATGGACCTTTTGAAGATGTCACTATGATGTTGATTAGTGGGCGTTTTCGGATGTCAGTCCATCCATCCATAACAATAGAGCAATCAAACCTCAGCCATGTTTGTCTCATTCTCTCTTTTTGCACATTAATTTTGGACACTTGTCTATCAAAAATTGTTGTTCTTAGCTTATGTTCTCCGGGCGGTACATATGAAGGCCCTATTCTTGCAATTGCTTGGACCATTTCCTTGTAATAAGGATAACGAACAACATGGAAAGGAATTCCATTGGCAAAAAGAAATTTGCCAATTGCATCATCTGTGTCATATTGATATAGAACATTGTACATCCCAGACACTGTAGCACCCATTGCACAAGAACAAGATGCACCAGTAGAACCCTTTGTCTTTTTTTATGAAGCACTAGATGGAGGCATATCTGTGGATGGATCAACATTTCTGCTAGAAAACAGTGCTTTTCCAGTGGTTGCCCTTTGTAGCCTCCAAAGTTGCTCTCTTTGAGCTGAATTCAGGGTCTTTGAGGGACACATATTGACTCCTTTACCTGTAATAGCCAAAATGTGTTGCTTCACCTTCGTATAGCTGCCAACAAAGTGATGCCCGCAAATATTGCAAACCCAATCACGTGAGCCACCAACAACTTTTGGATTTTTTTTCGGAAGTGTGGTTACATAAATTAGAAGCGGTTTTAGAGGATTAAATGTCTCCTTTGCAAATTTTTCCAGATCTCTTGGTGGGTCTTCAGAATCTACACCATGCAAAGGCCTATTCTGATTTCTTGCCCTCCTATGACTGCTTTCAATTTCTTCTTGTGTTTCATGTGGTTCACTACCACTGTAGCTACTGTCACTGTTCCCAGAATAAATCTGACTCATAGTTGTAAGTTGAATGTAACTTGTAGCCTGTAGGTTGCAGCCTGCAACAAGGGTTTACCGTTTAAATTTAAATTTTATTTTTAATAAAACCTTTAGGGTTACCACTTTATGGCATATATGCGTACTAATTATTGATACAAAGTGATTTTTTATTTTTATTTTTTATTTTTATATTTCTTTATTCCTTTAATTAATTACATAGGCTGACTAATACTAACAACACACACATTCCAACATTGTTTTTTTTTTTTTTTAATTTACTAGAAAAAATTAATACAACATTTAACACTGAAAAATTAAAAAAAATTTAAATTTACAAAAAAAAATGAAAAAAAATCCAATGACAGGCACATAGTGAGGTTTCAACACTGGAAATTTTTTAAAATTTAAAATATACAAAAAAAATTGAAAAAGAAAAACGCAGTGGTAGCCTACAGGCACATAGTCAACACAGAAAAATTAAAAAAATTTATAATTTACAAAAAATAAAATAAAAAAAGCAACGCTGTGACAAGTTGCAATCGTCAATGTTAAATTGTTAATATTACTTACTGTGCAAACTATAGCCAGGTAAGTCGATGGGGGTTGCAGCTTGCAATTTGCAAACTTCAAAGTTGATGGGCTGCCTGCAACTGCAAGTGCAAACTTCAAAGTCGTGAGGCAAGTAGCAGTTCAAGAATCAACAGTGAGGTTTCGTCGTTTGACGGCGTGCAACAGCGACGGAGGTTTCGACTGTGTCCAGTGTCCAACGTCTAGCAACGATGGCAGCGTTAGAAACTTAGAGGGATGGACGTCAGGCGATGTGCTAAACAAAAACTTCAACAATGAAAAAATAACTAAAACGAAACCCTTGCGGTTGGAAATAGTCAACATAATAAAAAAAATTAAAATTATGTTTTAAAAAAATTCATTAAAAAAAATTCGAAATTGGTCAATGGAAACGATCCTCGACAAACCCTTACGACCCCCTTTTGCGGAAACGACCCCAAAAATGGAGGAAACAACCCCCTACAAGTTTCCTTGCGTACCTTGTTTTTTGGGAGCGTGGGGAAACGACCCCATCTCGTCCCCAAGTCCTTGGAGTGCGAGGGAGCTAGGAAACTCGTCCCTAAGGTGGGGGGATACGACCCCATGGAACACTGCTAATAATAAGTCAAGAACATCACAAGTCCAAATTAATTCTTGAAGAGCAGATTGAAGCCCGAGATCTAAAGCATTCATTTGAGGACTGTGAAAGGAATATGAAGCTTGTCCTGTGGAGAAGGAAATACAAGCCTTACTCTTTGAGAATTTGAATTGATAGTTCGAGCACAAGGAATCAACTCAAAGAAATCAAGTAAGTATTGTGACTATTCCTTGCTTAACATGATGCATATTCAAGAAGTCTGATGGGCTATCAAATCAAGGGTATGTAAACACAAGGTACGTATATTCATGAGCTTTTAGATTTTCTTTAATATATTTAATTTTAAATGGTTCATATAATCTTTGTTTATAGTCAGTCTAGGTAAGATTGTAATCCCTAGATAACATATGAAAGTCTCATATTAGAAACTTAATCCCTATCTTCTAGGGTTTACAAGTAATCTAGGATGTCAAGCAAAAGTCCTACTGTTGATTGGAATGACTTGATCTTCGATATCATAGGATTCCATCCTCCATTGTTACATAGAAAATCTAACTCGAGAAATTAAAATCATGTTCTTGGTATCACATGTTTTGCTTGAAAGTATTTATTACAGGTATAAAAGATCATGGCTTAGTACAAAGAGAACACTCCAAAGAATCCTTACAAGGTTTGTCAAGGAACATCTCCAAGTATGTCTTAGACTATACACCTTATAAAAATCTCTTAATACAAAAGGTACGTTCATCATATTTTGAAATTTGCTTTACATTACTAACATCATTATATCTAGCTTTCTTGAATCATGAAGATTCTTGATTGGGTGATTCATCATTAGATAAATCTACCCTCATATCTTTGATCACTCTTGTGGAACCCTAGAAAGGTTCATTGTGAAAACCCTAACTTAAGGGTATGTTGATGATTATGTGTGGAACCCTAGCCTACTTAGGGTTATTGTTGAAATCTAGAGAAAATGCTTGATGCTTTGATGATGTTATGTTTGGGGTTTTGGTATGGTTATGAAAACCCTAACTTGTTAGGGTTGAATTGTAATGTCTGAAATCCCTAACCTTTGAAGTATTGGTAATTTAGGGTTTGTTATGTTCTTGTATTGAAACCCTAGATCTTTAGGGTTTGGTAGGGTGTATAAGCAAGACCCGATAAATTCTTAGAAATAAAATCCTTGGGATGTTTGTCTGTCATATCAAACCCTAGTCTATTCAAGTTTGTTTTATGTCTAACTCTTATTGATATTTGTGTAGTTGGGTTTGAGTAACACATGTTATGGTATGCTTGTGCATGATGATGGAATCCTAGATGTATGAGTTGACCTAATTGTTGATGGCCATGAGCCCTAGGGTTTGGAACTAAGCTGTAGTCAAAGTTTGATTCTCTAAGATGATAATGTTTGTAAATTCTAGGGTTTTGTAACTAAATCTTAGTAGAAGTGCAAATCTCTAATATATGATGACTATTTGATAATTTGAGATTTGTGTAAGATTGTTGAAATCTGAGTTCTAATTATCACCGATGTTTGATTGTTTGACAAAATCTAGGGTTTGCAACAAACCCCAGTGGAAGCTAGTCATGTTGTTACTTTGAATTGAGCTATGATTGGTTTTGGTTGAAGCTCATGTATGAAATCTAGGATCTCACACTAAATCCTAGTGAGAAGTCTAACATATGAATTATGAAGTTGTTAGATACATTTTAGATCTATATTTGTTTGAATTGTTTCTAAGGTTTGCAATATGATGTAGTAGGGTATGTCATACTTTTGAAAGAAACATTAAAACCCTAGATGTAATGAATGTTGTTATGAAATGCTCAATATCATGACGAAGCAGTCTAGGGTTTATGACAAAAACCCTAACAAGAAGCTAAAGTGTATGTCTCTTGTGTGTAACTAAGTTTGAGTATTTTGATGTCTAAAGTTGAATGCTTCCATGATTTTGATATGGTTAACTTCATGCTTCTATAGATTTGATTGTACTTTTTATTTAAGTTGTGCAGGTACATAATCTTCAAGATAGTGAAGATGTTCGTAAAGTTGATGTGAGAAGCATGATGTGAATGATGATGATCATGATAACTCTGATGAGAAGGATGGAAGCCATGAAAGAGTCTCCAATGTCGTAGAAAATAAGTTGAGCCCCCTAAGTTAAGAGGGAGCTTGAATGAAAGAAGTCTCCCTATGTTGAGACTCGAGAGGGAGACTAGATGAAAATTAGATACTCCCTAACTAAGAGGGAGTGATGAATAGGGTTCTCTACTACATGTGTCATGCACTAGACCAAAACTAACAACTGTAAGTTTTAGTGAAGGCCATGAGTGAGAGAAGAATATTGGAGAATGTATTTTGAAGGGCTGTTGAGATAAGAAGAGTTAGATCTATTTGTAGAACACGTTGCTACATAAAAAGGAGAGGAAGTTGAATGGCTGAGGAATCTTTTGTCAAGATTCATTTAGAAATCTTTAAGTCCTACTGTGAAAAGTTGAGAAGCAACATCAGTTGTTTGAAAGACGCCGAAGGTTTGTATTCGTTTATGTACATTTGAAAGTTTGTTACTAATTGGGGTTGTGTTTGTACAGGTAAATCTCTCGAAGGTTTGATAACATGTTTTTACATGCTTAGGATTTTCGATTAGCTTGATTGGAAGAGATTTGTTGCCAATTTGTTTAATCGAGGAGGATTTGTTACTGATTGGAATAATCAAGAAGTTGAGGCTTTGGGTAAGACATGGCCTGGGAGGAGATCTAGCCGACACTATGTGTTGGTGTTTAATTCCCGAAGTAGGGAGGGTGGCTTTTGTTGTAGAGCTTTGACCTCAAATATGCACCTAGATCCCTAGGTTGATGGTTAGCAAGTAAGCATAATGGTACTAGACTGACTAAAAGCTATAGTCCATCTTAGTTGCACTTGGATAGATTGCCCTGGTTAGGAATCTAGTCCATGGCATTGCGGTGCCTAAATTCTTCATAGATCATGTGTTCTGAGATCTTCCATGTATCTCTATAGATATATGTAGGTATGAATGCCTCCCTAGTTAAGAGGGAGTGTTGAAGAATGTAACTAGGTTCGGTTTTCATAATTGTACTTGAGTCAAAAATGAAATATATTTGTCAAAAGAAAGAAAAAAGAACTTTATTATTAATTGTATTGACTTGTTAAAGCATGGGTTTCATGCTTGGGTCAATTGTCACAGGTCAAGCCTCCATTGTAGGATTTAGGATTTTTATTTAAGTCAGAATCAAATTTTGTTTTGGTCAAAAGACTCCTCTATCAAGTCTCCTTGCAAGTCAACCTTTGAATTAACTGTCAACAAGTTGGCTTCACAAATACATTCATGTCGGCTCATTTTCAGTAGGAACAACTAGATAGGAGGGTACACTTCTCTCCACAAGATAGTGACACAATTCACAGAAATTTCAGAGATAAAAGTTAGGTATAATTTCATATAGCAATTTTGGTGGATCATAGTGAAGTATAATTCAGTTGAAACATCATTTTAGGTTGAAGCATGAATATCTTTTTGGGCTACACCAGAACCGAAACTTGGGCTACTGTCACAGGACCGATAGTATGTCCTATCACCTTAGAAAAATGAAGAAGCCGAGTTATGATGCTACTACAAAAGTGTAAAGCCGAGTTATGATGTCACTAAAAAATTGAAGTAGAAGCCGAGTTATGATGCCATTATTGAAGTGCTATAGAAGTCGAGCTGTGATGCCACTGCAGAATTGGAGTGTTAAACAAATAAAAGGTGATAGAAGTATATTGTCACAAGACCAAAACTAAAGGAAGTTGTCTGAGGATGCCACGGGAGAATTGAAGCACGAGAAGGCTGTGAATACATAACTGAAGAATAAACAAGGATTGCTTGATGGGGGAGTCTCTAGTCTAGGTTCTAAGGGTCTTGGTTGTGTCATCTTGTTTTGAATCTGTTGAAGAAATAATTTTTGACCGGGTTTTCCCCTAAAGTGGAGGTTTGCCATGGTTGTGTGCCGACATCTCGTGCCCTCTTCTTTTGTCGTTTGGCATTAGTCTTGATGATAAGGAAAAGATAAATCAAAAGAAAAAATAATAATATTGAAACATCATAAGATAATGTCATAATAAGAGAAATCAATTAACTTGCCGCCTCCTTGGATTTCTCAACATGGTATCAGTGTTATGGTGAAAGAAGGTTAAAAATTACCTTATTGGCAAGAAGGTCTTGAAATTAGAGTAAAGTCACTGTCTAAGATCGAATTCATTGTCAAGGGTAGATCGAAGCATCCAAGACGATCAAGGGTCTAAAGCCTCCTTAGTTAAGATATATAACTTGAAGGAACCTTCACTACAGGAAAAAGTTCATCATTTAAGGGTTGACTTGGAGTTCATCATTATCACTAGCATGCTACTAGAACAATAGTAGTTCTCCTACAATTGAAGAATAAATTGAAGTCCTCCTACAAATTGAAGAACAGATTGAAGTCCAAGATCTAAAGCATTCATTTGAGGACTATGAAAGGAATTTGAAGTTTGTCTTGTGAAGAAAGAAATACAAGCCTTACTCTTTGAGGCTCTGAATTGATAGTCCGAGCACAAGGAACCATATCAAACAAATCAAGAAAGTATTGTCATTGTTCCCTACTTAACAAGATGCATATTCAACAAGTCTTATGGGCTATCAAATCAAAGGTATGTAAACACAAGGTATGTATATTCATGACCTTTTAGATTTTTTTTAATATATCTTATTTTAAATGGTTCATATAATCTTTGTTTATAGTCAGTCTAGGGTAAAGATTGTAATCCGTAGATAACATACGAAAGTCTATATTAGAACCTTAATCCTTATCTTCTCGGGTTTACAAGTAATTTAGGATGTCAAGCAAAAGTCCTATTGTTGATTGGAAGAAGGGATAACTTGATCTTCGATATCATAGGATTCCATACTCCATTGTTACATAGAAACCCTAACTTGAGAAATTAAAATCATGTTCGGTATCGCATGTTTTGCTTGAAAGTATTTATTATAGGTATAAAAGATCATGGCTTAATACAAAGAGAACACTCCAAGGAATCCGTACGAGGTTTGTCGAGGAACATCTCCAAGTATGTCTTAGACTATACACCTTATAAAATTCTCTTAATATAAACGGTGTGTTCATCATATTTTGAAATTTTCTTTACATTACTAACATCGTTATGTCTAGCTCTCTTGAATCATCAAGATTCTTGATTGGGTGATTCATTATTAGATAAATCTACCCTCATATCGTTGATTACTCTTCTGGAACCCTAGAAAGGTTCATTGTGAAAACCCTAACTTAAGGGTATGTTGATGATTATTTGTGGAACCCTAGCCTACTAAGGGTTATTGTCGAAGTGTAGAGAAAATGCTTGATGCTTTGATGATGTCATGTTTGGGGTTTTGTTATGGTTATGAAAACCCTAACTTGTTAGGGTATAATTGTAATATTTGAAATCTCGAACCTTTGAAGTATTGGTAATTTAGGGTTTGCTATGTTCTTGTATTGAAACCCTATATCTTTAGGGTTTGGTAGGGTGTATAAGCAAGACCCAATAATGTCTTAGAAATGAAATCCTTGGGATGTGTGTTTGTCCAATCAAGCCCTAGTCTTTGTTATATGTTTAACTCTTATTGATATTTGTTATGGTATGCTTGTGCATGATGATGGAATCCTAGATGTATGAGTTGACCTAATTGTTGATGGTCATAAGTCCTAGGGTTTGGAACTAAGTCCTAGTCGAAGTTTGATTCTCTAGGATGATAGTGTTCGTAAATTGTAGGGTTTTGTAACTAAACCTTAGTAGAAGTCCAAATCTCTGATATATGACGACTATGCGATAATTTGAGATTTGTGTAAGATTGTTGAAATTTGAGTTCTAGTTATGGCTGATGTTTGATTGTTTGAGAAAATCTAGGGTTTTCAACAAACCTTAGTGGTAGCTAGTCATGTTGTTACTTTGAATTGAGCTATGATGGTTTTGGTTGAAGCTCATGTATGAAATCTAGGATCTCGCACTAAATCTTGGTGAGAAGTCTAATGTATGAATTTTGAAGTTGTTAGATACATTGTAGATCAATATTTGTCTGAATTGTTTCTAGGGTTGGCAATATCATGTAGTAGGGTATGCCATACCTCTGAAAGAAACATTGAAACCCTAGATGTAATGAAGCTTGTTATGAAATGCTCAAAGTCTTGATGAAGTAGTCTAGGGTTTATGACAAAAACCATAGCTAAAAGCTAAAGAGTATGTGTATCTTGTGTGTAACTAAGTTTGAGTATTTGATGTCTAAAGTTCAATGCATCTTTGATTTTGATATGGTTAACTTCATGCTTCTATAGATTTGGTTGTACTTGCTATCTAAGTTGTGTAGGCACATAATCTTCAAGATAGTGAAGATGTTCATAAAGTAAAGTTGATGTGATAAACATGATGTGAATGATGATCATCATGATAACTCTGATTAGAAGGATGGAAGCCATGAAAGACTCTCCAATGTCGTAGAAAGGAAGTTGAGCCCCCTAAGTTAAGAGGGAGCTTGAATGAAAGAAATCTCCCTAAGTTGAGAGGGAGCCTGGATGAAAATTAGATCCTCCCTGACTAAGAGGGAGTGATGAATATGGTTTTCTACTTAATGTGTCATGCACTAGACCAGGACTAACATCCGTAAGTTTTAGTGAAGGCCATGAGTGAGAGAAGAAACTTGGAGAATGTATTTTGAAGGGTCGCTAAGATAAGATGAGCCAGATCTATTTGTAGAACATGTTGCTGCATAAAAAGTAGGAGAGGAAGTTGTATGGTTGAGGAATCTTCTGTCAAGATTCATTTAAAAAGCTTTAAGTCCTATTGTGAAAAGTTGAGAAGCAACATCAGTTGTTTGAAAGACCTCGGAGGTTTGTATTCATTTATGTACATCTGAAAGTTTTGTTACTGATTGGGGTTGTGTTTGTACAGGTAAATCTCTCGAAGGTTTGATAACACGTTTTTACATGCTTACGATTGTCGATCAGCTTGATTGGAAGAGATTTGTTGCCGATCTGTTTGATCGAGGAGGATTTGTTACCGATTAGAATAATCGGGAAGTTGAGGCTTTGTGTAAGACATTGCTTGGGAGGACATCTGGTCGACACTATGTGTTGATGTCTAGTTCCCGAAGTAGGGAGGGTGGCATTTGTTTTAGAGCTCAGACCTCCGATACACACCTAGATCCCTCGTTTATGATTAGCATGTAACACTGATGGCACCTAGATTGGCTGAAACTTTAGTACATCTTAGTCCCACCTAGATAAATTTCCCTAGTCAGGAATCTAGTCCATGGCATTGCGGTGCCTAAACTATTGGAGGACCTTGGATAGATTGCCATGGTAAGGAATCTAGTCCATGGCATTCTAGTGCCTAAATTCTTCGTAGATCATGTGTTCTGAGCTTCCATGTACCTCTATAGATATATGTAAGTATGAATGCCTCTCTAGTTAAGAGGGATTATTGAAGAATGTAACTAGGTTCGGTCTTCGTAATTGTACTTGAGTCAAAAATGAAATATATTTGTCAAAAGAAAGCAGAAAAGAATTTTATTATTAATTGGATTGACATGTTAAAGCATGGGTTTCATGCTTGGGTCAATTGTCATAGGTCAAGCCTCCATTGTAGGCTTTAGGATTTTTATTTAAGTCAAAGTCAAATTTTGTTTAGGTTTGCAAGTCGGTCTTCAAATTAACTGTCAATAAGTCGGCTTCAGAAATACATTCATGTCGACTCATTTTTAGTAGGAACAACTATAAATAGGAGGGTACACTTCGCTCCACAGGACAGTGACACAATTTGCAGAAATTTCAAAGATAAAAGTTCAGTGTAATTTCAAAGAGGAATTTATGTGGATCACAATGAATTATAATTCAGTTGAAACATCATTTTAGGTTGAAGCATGAATATTTTATTGGGCTACACCAAAACCGGAAATTGGGCCACTGTCACAAGACCAAAAGTATGTGTTGCCACCACAAAAAAATGAAGAAGCCGAGTTATGATGCTACTACAGAAGTGTAAAGCCGAGTTATGATGTCACTATAGAATTGAAGTAGAAGTCGAGTTATGATGCCATTATAGAAGTGCTATAGAAGTCGAGCTATGATGCCACTGTAGAACTGGAGTGTGAGACAAATAGAGGGTGATAGAAGTATAATGTCACCGGATCGAAACCAAAGGAAGTTGTCTTAGGATGCCATTGGAATCTGGTATGAGAAGGTTGCCACATAATTGAAGCATGAGAAGACTGTGAATACAAAATTGAAGAATACAAGGATGACTTGATGGAGGGAGTCTGTAGTCTAGGTTCTAAGGGTATTGGTCGTCTCATCTTGTTTTGAATCTACTGAAGAAAGAATTCTTGACCGGGTTTTCCCCTAGAGTGGGGTTTTTCCCTGGCTACGTGCCTACATCTCGTGTCCTCTTTTATTTGTTATTTGGCATTAGTCTTGATGATAAGGGAAAGATAAATCGAAAGAAAGAATAAGAATAATGAAACATCACATGATAATGTCATAATAAGAGAAATCAATTAACTTACCACCTCCTTGGATTTCTCAACAATTATCTTGATTGAGTTACTCAGTCTCGATGATGAAATCTAGGGTTTATGAAAAAACCCTAGCATGCACTGGAAGTATAAAAGTATGTGTTTCTTGTTGTTTGTGAACCTAACTGAGTTTAGATATTTGATGTATAATGTCTAATGCTTCCATTATTGTATGATTCTGAAACAATTAACTTCATGCTAGGTTCGGTATTCATAAATGTTGAAATATGTAACTAGGTTCGGTCTTCATAAATGTATTTGAGTCACAATGAAATATTTTTATCAAAAGAATGAAGAAATTTTTATTATTATTATTATTATTATGACTTATTAAAACATGGGTTTCATGTTTGGGTCATCATGTCTTAGGTCAAAGTCCCCATTGAGGACTTCTAGGATTTATTCTGAGTCATTAAAGTCATTGTCCATTTAAAGAGACCCTTCTTAGGCTTTTGAATCATGTAAAAAGAATTAATATTGAGTCAAATATGTTATTTGTCCCCTCCACGCCAAGTCGACGTCAAGAAGTTCAAATTGGCTTCAAGAAGGGTAATTCGACCTCACTGAAGGCTATAAATACAATGCAATGCAATTCATTTGAGATACATAAGTTCGACTTACAAGCCAAGGCAACTAAAAAGTATGAAGTTGGAAAAGAGCTGGAAAAGGGTACAAAATTTGGAAAGAACGAAGAAGACATCAAGATTGATGTTTTGGGCCATCTATCTCTCACACAAGTGGAGTATCGAAGTCTTTATTGCCAGTGGTTGGGTCAAAGTTGTTGTTGTTGCCATTCGCTGGGTCGAAGTTGTTGCTGCTAGGTCGAAATTGTTGTTGAAGGGCTATCGTCTAAAGAGAGGGTTGACTTGGTGTGGTGGAAGTCTTTGTCTAGGTCAAGAGTCTTGGATTATCTCGTGAAACTATTGAAGGAAGAATTGTTGACTAGCTTTTCCCCTGTTTGTCTGCCTACAACTGGTGTCTTTGTGCTGTTGTTTTGGTAATTGCTTGATGAACTAAAAGATAAAAAAACATAAAGATAAAATAATCACAAATAATTATCTATATAAGAAAATCTTTTTGCCTTTCTAATTTTCTAACAACAACGTCCCTTTTCTTCAAGATTTCAGTCTTCAATTTAGACTATATTGGCACCAAAATTCTGCTCTTAGAGATGACTGTAATTTGATATATTTTATATAGAGGAATCCCTAGCTTCAACCTGCAGATGTGGGATTTTTTACCTGAAAATACGTCTCTTCTTAGCTTTTTCTCTTCCTTTCTTCGCTAATTTCAGTGCTCTTTAAGATTCTTGTGTGGAATCCTTCACTTCAAAGGTGGTTGACTAGTCTTCTTTATCTAGCCTTCTAGTCCCTTCAAAATAGGCCGAATTGGCCCAACTTCTAGGCCGACTTGACATGTTTGGAAGGCCGACCTGTTGCATGCATTTTGACATTGATCTTGGAAGGTTTCTTGACTCTATTTTGAATCAAATAATTTTCTTTTACATTATGTAACTTGGTTATTTTTCTTGTTTTTTCACTTTTTGGATCATCTCAACTTTTATATATTTTATTCGGGTTTTGAGGACTCATTCAAGTTTAGTGCTTCCATCATCCCAACCTTAAGCATTGCGAAAACAATAAGATAGTACTGAATTGGCTTTGGTTCTAAATGTTTAAATAAATTCTTATTCAATCCCTTAATTTGAAATATGAATTTAGTATCTTTAGAAAACCAAAGTATTTTATAGTGGTTTTCAACATAGTTGTAAAAGTTTGCAAAACCTATTGAAAGGGGAATGTCTTTTATGTTCAACATAGTCATCATTAACAAGAAACATGAGGAAAAAAACTGCTATAAAAACAGTTCTATGTGATAGATTTTTCATGGACCTTATTACAAATTTAAAGTAGTTAAACTTAAGTTTCATAAAGCTAAAGCTCATGTCTAGTGGCCAATAACAAAATGTCATTCAACCCTTCTTTAAATTGTTTGAGATTTTAATTGGCGAGTGCAAGGGTTGTGCATAATACTATAAAGTATAGCTTGTTATGCTTACAAGATTGAAACAGCGACAAATGTTATATATATATAATTGACGTCCCCAACCTACCGCCCCCTGAAAATTTGGGGGTGCCCTCTAGCTGTTCTGGGTACTCGTCCCCCCGTCCCCAAAGCCAGTGCAACATAGTATATTTGTATATATCTTGCAAATATTTTGTAAAATAATTTTTCTAACCCTTGTCTTTTGGAGCAAATTGGGGTCTGTGGTTTTATTTCAAAATTTTGTATATATTAGGTTCTTGGGTATTCTTATTTTCATTTGTGCAGGTGAGATTCAAGCTACTTCAAGAACATTTGTTGGGGTTTGAGCTAGATCTAGGCCCTTGAGGGTAAGATCTAGTCTCCAAAATTTTTTGCAAGGCCAACATTTAAGGATTTTGTAGTGACTTGGGTGCTTATTGAAGTCTGAAGCAAATTTGAAGTATTTTTGTGGTGTTTCAAAATTTTTAGGGCTTCAAGGCCCAGTGTCAACCTTCTAACCCTAGTTGTTTCCCTTTCTAACCCTGCAGCTCAGCCGCAGGCTTGATCTGGTCTTTCTTCCCTTATTGTGGGCTCTCCTTCCCCTAGCGTTAGCCTTCTAGGGTTTCCTTAGCCCTGCCGCAAGCCTACTCAGCCTCTCTCCCTGCCTCGACCGACCCTCTGACCCTCTGTCGTGGCCTTTCCTTCCCTTTCGCTGCCCTTCTTCTGCCCTTATCCCCTCTCCGTCGTCCTTTTCTTCCCTTTGCATCTCCCTTTACCTCTATGGTAGCCTCTTAGAGGCTAGGCCTTAGCCTTGAGCAGTAGGCCCTTAGGGCCTCGATCCCTCCTCACCTTGGGCCTTTCTTGCCCTTCTAGCCCTTCTTTCCCCCAACGCTAGCCTTCCTAGGCTTAGCGTGGCCCTAACCTACCCATCTCTTGCCCCTATTTCACCTTTGTTGGGTTATCTTTGATTTCTAAAGCTAACACTTGATTGTTTGCAGTGATACAGGTCATAATTTCGTGGTTGTAGGAAGGCTCTCAATTGGAAAATTTTTGGATGAGGTCTCCTAGGCATCTTCTAGGCCGAAGGGCTATTGGTTTTCCTTCTAAACTCCTTTCCTCACTATTTTTGCTACAACAGTGTGATATTTTCCTAACAGTGGAAAAATTCTTCATGAAATTGGCATAAAGTTAACAAAAAAGGTTCCCTAACATATTAATAAATCACTTGCATACTTGGGCATTCATTGTTTGGGCAATTTTCTCAAATTTTGATGACTATCATACTATTTAGGACTGCATACTAGGGTCTGATCATAACAGTTGCATTGGTGCCTAAAAGGGTTTAATTCATTAAAAATTTGGTGTTGGCAAAATAGTTGGTTGTCTCATTTGCCTTTTGACATTTGTATTCATCTCATAATTGGCATCCTAAGTGCTCTAAATAAATTAACTCTTTGTTGTTATATTGCTCATTGAAACAAGTTGCATAAGATTTCTTGAATTGGTTAATGCTCAATTGTGGAAGAGATTGCTAGCATTAGCATTATTGGATAAGAACACTAACATATTGTTGTCTTGTGAAATCTTCATAAGCTCCAAACTTGCACTAACAAGTTCACTCTCTAAAGCACATTAATCTCATAATCCAGTAATCTTGTTGAATGGTCGCCTAAGTGAATAAATCTATAAGAGTTTATTGGATATTGGAGTCTCTTGTTCTCTTACACATTGGCATCAAAGTGTTCTCATCTTAAGGACTTGCTAATTTCATTGAATATCTCTTGAATAATTGGCATTAAGGAAGCTAATTACAATATTGACAATATCTTGTTGATATATCTTGGAAGGCTTCTAAAGAGCATTAATAATCTTATTGTCTCTTTTGAGTAATTATTGTTGGCATCTTGTATTATCTCATTGGCTAATTGTTCTAAGTGGATAAGTGCTGTAATTGTCATTAGATTTATGGTTCATGTCTAAAGTAGATATCTATAGTGCATAACAATTCTATATTGAATCATTGTGAAGAGCGTCTATCTTGTTGAAGTACATCTTGGTTATCTCTCATATCTTGTTTGCACTTGTAAAGTTGACACATATTCTTCTGGTTAAGATTGTCTTGTATTTACCATTGTTAAGTACTTGTTGTCATAACTTAAAGTCAATCATAACAAAGTACTTAAAGGAACATTAAACAATCTCACCTTAAGTATCACTCTGAATATAGATATAACCATAAATACAGAGTTGCAGCAGAAATAACACTTCATTTCATTAATATCAAAGAATTGAAATATGCTTACATACAGAATGAAAATAAACTAGCTCGAGCGATGGTAGCTTATCTTTGAAAAGAGATGTGGCGGCTACATGCCTCTAAACTCTGTTACAGTGAGGCTCAAAGGCCTATTTATTATTAAGAAACAATGAAAAACCCTAAACATCCAAAAACCTAACCCTAGGAGATGAATCACAGAAACTGTGGGCCCTGTTTGGGTAAATTGGTACATCAACTTACCAGGGTCATAACTTAGGCATACAATCTTCGTTTGGCTATCATAATACTTGTTTCGAAGATCCTGAAGAGGAGCCCGAAAACAAACTGGTAAACTGATTTGGGTCTTTTCTGGTCTCCATTTTCCCTAAAAACGTCTCTTAGTCCACTGTCGTTTCTCTTGGCCACAGGTCAAACGATAACCCTTGGTCGGATTCATTAACGTAACTATATATTATATATATGGTTATTAAAAAACATTTTTATGTTATAAAAATAATTTCATTATATAATTAAATTGTTAAAATTGGCAACTAGGGCCAAACTCCATGTGGGTCATCTTATTTATGGCAACTGGTATTTTTCTTGGATTCCTCTCTTCGAGAAGTGTAGGATTGATCTAAAGATCATCCGATTCCGACATGCATTTATGGAGATATGAATTTATTTGTGTTATTTACAATTTGTCAAGGTCAGCCAACAACCAAATTACCCCAACTTGTCCTCAACGTTGTATTATAAATAGAAGATGTCTTCAAGTCATTTAACACACCTCTTGTGATCTCTCTCCACTTGTTTTGGGTTTTGGTGGAAAGAGAGGTCTAGAAGAGAAGCCCTATACGTTGTCCTAGAGGAGACATCTAGCCGCAAAGAAAGAAGACACAGTCGCAGTTGAAGGAGATCTGGCCGCAGTCAAGGAGGCCTCATGCGCATGTCTAATCCGCAACTCCTACCCATGCAAGGGTAAGGCCTCATATCCAGCTATTGAGGAGCCCTACTCCACAGTCCAAAGAAGGAGACCTAGCCGCAGTTCAGATGAGATTTATACGCTGTCATAAGGAGGCTGAAGAAGAGTTCTAGTTGCAGTTAAATAGAGGCTCATAATCCACAATTAAGGAAGGCCTAAAGCTGTAAACAGAAAGGCTCCTATACACAGTCAAAAGAGGCTCCTATGTAGCCCTAACCGCAGTTAAGGAAGCCCCTTATTCACAATTATGAAGAGGCCTTAAGCTACATCCAAGAAGAGTCCTAGCCATAGCAAAGAGAGACCCCATTCCGCAGATGGGAAGAAGCCTTAACAACATATAGAGGCCTAAAGGGTTAGCGTAGAATTTCGGTGGTAGCATGATGAAAGAAGTATGATGACAGTGCTGTGATAAAGGTTGTTCCCTAGGACTGTTTTTTGATAAGCTATAGTCATAATCTGCCCTAGATTAAGATCAGATGTATACATATACAGTTGGGTGTTAGAAAGTGCCGAGTCCTTGTAGGATTAAATACTATTGTGCTGATGTTATTGGTTGCTACTTGTTTGAAGGATCATAGGTCTAACCTATTGCTGGGCTAGGCCGCAGGGCATAGCCAGCAGCATAGGCTGTTATATTAGTCTTGGACAATGTGGCACATTGCAGTCTTGAAGGCCTATATGATTGACTGTGTGAAGGATAATGGTTGAAGCAGTGACAACTAGTGCAGCAAGAAGACTTCAGCGTTTTGGGAATTATATTGAGTCAAGGTTTGACTATGTTTTGCTCAGTTTGATGAGCTTCCTGTTGATGCCACTTGGATGAAAGATTTTGTCATGTTTGACCGACATTGACTTCTCTGGTCAAGACTTTCTACTGCTGTCATAAATATCATTTTTGTATATTTGTACTATCTCTCGCTCTATTGAACTATTGAATGATATAAGAAAAATTGATCAAGGGTTTCGCCACATTGGGGTTTGTCCCTCGCTGCCACATCTTGTGTCCTCTTGTCTTCGCTTGTCTTCTACTGTTTATGTTTATGTTCTATTTGCATTTTACTATCATGCTGATGTGATTGCTAATCTGAATATTGTCATTGGGCTAATATGAAAAATTGAAGTAAATTGCTCTAAGCATAGAACATACCTAAATTTAACATGGCATCAGAGGTGAGGTGAAGACAAAGCCCAAGCAAGAGTGAAAGAGCAATCACTGAAGACAGTCGGAAAGGTCAAAGGCTCAATGGGTTCCTCATCCCTCTTCCTGGCTGAAGACAAGCTCCGTGAAAAGTTTGAATGTCACAGATGGAAGATGTCTCTTGATCTGACATTGGAAGAACAAGAAGTGCTGGATTGTGTTAAGGGTAAAATCCCTGAGCCTCCATCAAACGCACCGGATGCTACAAAGAACAAGTACACCAAGGGTGAAGTCAAAGCGAAGAAGATTATCAGAGATTCCATTAACAATCTGGTGGCCTACATCTCCGATCTAAACACCTCCAACGAGATCTACGACAGATTGGTAAGCATGTTGAAGGTTAGTGATGCAAATCAAATTTTGTTCCTCAAAAATAAATCGAAGGATATTAAGAAGGGTAAGGACGAGGATATTTAATCCTACTTCTTAAGGATCACCGAGATCAAGAATGATCTTCTATTGATTGGAGAAATCATATCTGACAAGTAACTTACTATCACTACCCTTGGAGGACTCCCACCGGAGTGGTGTATATTTAGAACCACTATTCTCAATAATGATTGAATTCTAGGGTTTGAAGAATTGGTGTCGAGATGCATTCAAGAAGAAACCAGGATTGTGGAGCAAGAGATGCCCTCTAATAGAGGCAACCCTACTGCTTTCTCTGCTCATGCCAAAAGGAGAAATTATGCAGGGTCTAAAGGCCATTTCAATGGAAAGCCCAGATCTAAGGGTGGAAGGAAAAGCAGATGCTTTGCTTGCAATAAGCTTGGCCACTATGCAAGGGAATGTCCAAATAGAAGGGACACATAACATGATGATGATCACAATCATTCCAGGGGCTACTTCAATGATCAAAGGAATGACAGGTACAATGGCAAAGGAGAAAGGAATGCAAGACATCAAGGAAATGGTCGACCCTCCAAGAAACCCTAGAACTCCATGTATGAAGAATCAAATGTTGTTTCTGATAAGCAAAAGGATTACTATCTTATATTGGCCCTCTCCACTACCTCTCCTTCGGACTCTTTGGGGAATTGGCTTATTGATAGTGGTGCCTCAAGGCACTTCACCAAAT
Organism: Pinus taeda; assembly: GCA_000404065.3. Classification (NCBI taxonomy): domain Eukaryota; kingdom Viridiplantae; phylum Streptophyta; class Pinopsida; order Pinales; family Pinaceae; genus Pinus; species Pinus taeda. The sequence goes on along the minus strand of APFE030768160.1, from coordinate 85,790 downwards.
TCAAGGAAGCTCTCTCTGATCTGATAGAGAAGGAAACAAACTTGGATATTATTCTTGGAGACGATGCCACCTATCCTATAAAGGGTATAGGGAATGTTACTCTTCAATTGGATCAGTGTAATTCGATTCATTTACAAGAAGTTCTATATGTATTTGATCTCCAGAAGAACCTAGTGTCCATTTCGGCAATGAAAGACAAAGGTTTCAAGGTGGCATTCATCGATGGAAAGGTACATGCTTGGAAAAGAAATTTTAAAGATGCTTTTACTCTTGTGGTCAGGGTTGACACTTTGTATCAAGTTGCAAGAAGTCCATTGGGGACCATGTCGTGTGACACATCTCTTCAATGGCACCAGTGGTCTACCCATCTTAAGTGTAAGGCCCTACCCGATGTGAGATAGATGGTGACAGGGATGCTTGAGTTCAAAGAACAGCATGAAGGCATATGTTCGGGATGTATTGAGGGAAAGCTTTCAAGTAATAGCAAGACGACAGATAAGTCCACTGGGGACCATGTCGTGTGACACATCTCTTCAATGGCACCGGAGGTTTGCCTATCTTCAGTGTAAGGCCCTACCCGATGTGAGACACATGGTGACAGGGATGCCTGAGTTCAAAGAAGAGCATGAAGGCATATGTCCGGGATGTACCGAGGGAAAGCTTACAAGTAATAGCAAGATGACAAATGTGGAACAACCCAAGGGGTTTGAAATTCATGATCGGGAATCTCATGTATGCAGGTTGAAGAAAGCTCTCTATAGTTTGAAGCAAGCACCCCGGGCTTGGTGTGAGAGGATTCACAACTATTTGATGAAGTTGAGATTCACTAGGAGTGAAGTCGATGCGAACCTTTGCCTTAAGGTTGTGCATGATAGACCTCTCATACTAGTACTTTATGTGGACAACCTCTTTTTGACAGATACAAACCCTCTCATTTGCAAAAGTAAGAGGGAGTTGGATTCTGCGTTTGGAATGGTGGATTGCAAGCCTGTGACTACGTTGATGGAGCTTAACTTTAAGAAGTTATGCGTTAGTGTTGCCAGACTTGATTTGGGGAATGCCTCTGAGTTTCGTCAACTCATAGTAGCATTGATGTTCTTGGTGAACTCCCGTTTGGATATATGGTTGAGGCTCATCACTCACATTGGATTGGTGCCAAGAATCTTTTGAGATATCTTCAAGGCACAATCACTCATGGACTAAGACTGCATTGTTACTTTGATGTTGATTGGGTAGGCAGTGTGGTGGATCGCAAAAGCACTTCTGAGTGTTGGTTCTCTTTGGGTTCTGCTTCGATATCCTGGATGAGCAGGAAGTTGAAGTCGGTTGCTTTGAGCACCGCTGAGGCCGAATACATAGCTGCGAGTATGGTCTCGTGTGAAGTTGTCTGGTTGGGGAAGCTCTTCAGTGCGCTGTTTGGACACATATTGGATACCACCGTGATCGTCTGTGACAACCAGAGTGGGATCCGATTATCAGAGAATCCTGTATTTCATGATCGCTCCAAGCACATCGATATCAGGTACCACTTTATTCGGGATATGGCACAATGAGGAGCAATAAGGCTCCATCACATTGGGACTGATGTGCTGGTCGCCGATATTCTAACGAAGCCCCTCGGAAAGGTCAAATTCTTGACTTTCTGAGAACGACTAGGAGTCGTGGAGAGACCCTCTCTTAAGGGTCCTATATGATATGACATTGAGCTCTGGGAGTTCCGGGGGGCTTGGGGTACTTCTTGGAGCGATGAGCAACCATAGGGTGAGTGGTTCAACCTTCCCCTAATGGTATGCTATGTAGGCAGGATGAGTGGTTCATCCTTTTCCTGTTGAGACACAATCATAGGGTGACTGGTCTAGCCTTCTCCTAGTGATTTGTTGTGTACAGGGTGAGTGGTTCAGCATTCCCCTAGGATACCCCTGGCGACATGTAGGCAAGATGAGTGGTTCATCCTTCTCCTGCTAAGATATCCTACCCATGCAGTCTGGGACTCATGGGAAGTACCTCTCATCTGGCCAATGAGTAGGGAAATGAGGATAAGGACCATAGTACTACCGATGGATACATCGTGTACTACTGTACTCGCTATACTAGGATGATATTGATCTGGGATCAATTAGAATTGATTTCGGATCAGTAAGAGTGGTGTGAGACACTCTATTTGGAACTGATTTCGTATTAGTAAGAGTAGTATGAGACACTCTTTATTTGGAACTGATTTTGGATCAGTAAGAGTGGTATGAGACACTCTTTATTTGGAACTGATTTCGAATCAGTAAGAGTGGTATGAGACACTTTTTATATGGGACCGACTTCGGGTCAGTAGAGAATGGTATGATACATTCTTGATCACTTCTTCTTCTTCATAGTTTAGTAGAGCAGTGCAGGGCATTGCGTTGATGGCAGAGATAGTACAGTGTGGCAAATGGATTAGCAGATGGAGTTCTCTCTAGTTGAGAGGGAGTGTTAAAATTGTCAACTAGGGCCAAACTCCATGTGGGTCATCTTATTTATGGGAGTTGATATTTTCCTTGGATTCCTCTCTTCAATAGGTGTAGGATTGATCTGAAGATCATCTGATTCCGACATGTATTTATGGAGATATGAATTTATTTGTGTTATTGACAATTTGTCAAGGTTGGCTAGCAACCAAATTACCCCAACTTGTCCTCAACGTTGCATTACACACTAGTCATTTGACACACTTCTCTTGTGATCTCTCTCCACTTGTTTTGGGTTTTGGTGGAAAGAGAGGTCTAGAAGAGAAACCCTATACGCTGTCTTAGAGGAGACATCTAGCTGCAGAGAAAGAACACATCTAGCCGCAGTTGAAGGAGATTTGGCCGCGATCAAGGAGGCCTCATACGCATGCCTAATCCGCTGCAAAGGAAGGCTCCTATCCATGCAAGGGTAAGGCCTGATCCGCAGCTATTGAGGAGCCCTAATCCGCAGTCCAAACAAGGAGACCTAGTTGCTATCATATCTAGCCCTAGCCACAGTTCTAAAGCTAGTTCTAGCTGCAGTTCAGATGAGATCTATACGTTGTCAAAAGGAGGCTGAAGAAGAGTTCTGGCCGCGGTTAAATAGAGGCTTATAATCTGCAAATAAGGAAGGCCCAAAGCTGTAAACAGAAAGGCTCCTATGCAGTCACAAGAGGCTCCTATCTAGCCCTAGCCATAGTTAAGGAAGGCCCTTATTCATAGTTGTGAAGAGGCCCTAAGCTACAGCCAAGAAGAGTCCTAGCCATAACAAAGAGAGACCCCAGAAGAGTCCTAGCCATAACAAAGAGAGACCCCAATCCACAGATGGGAAGAAGCCTTAACTGCATATTGAGGCCTGAAGGGTCAGCGTAGAATTTCAGTGGCAGCATGATGAAAGAAGTATGATGACAACACTGTGATAAAGGTTGTTCCCTAAGACTGTTTGTTGATAAGCTACAGCCATAATCTGCCCTAGATTAAGATCAGATGTATATATATACAGTTGGGTGTTAGAAAGTGTTGAGTCCTTGTGGGACTAAATACTGTTGTGTTGATGTTATTGGTTGCTGCTTGTTTGAAGGATCATAGGTCTAACCTGTTGCTGGGCTAGGCTGCAGGTCATAGCCAGCAGCGTAGGTTGTTCTATCAGTCTTGGACAGCATGGCACATTGCAGTCTTGAAGGCCTACATGATTGACTGTGTGAAGGATAACTGCTGAAGCAGTGACAACTAGTGCAACAAGAAGACTTCAGCGTTTTGGGAATTATATTGAGTCAAGGTTTGACTATGTTTGGCTCAGTTTGTTGAGCTTCCTGTTGATGCCCCACTTGGATGAAAGATTCTGTCCTATTTGAGTAGCATTGACTTCTCTGGTCAAGACTTTCTACTGTTGTCATAAATATCAGTTTTGTATATTTGTACTCTCTCTCCCTCTACTAAACTATTGAAGAATATAAGAAGAATTGATCAAGGGTTTCCCCACATTGGGGTTTGTCCTCGGCTGGTGACACATTTTGTGTCCTCTTGTTTTGGCTTGTCTTCTACTATTTATGTCTATGTTCTACTTGCATTTTACTATTATGCTGATGTGATTGCTAATCTGAATATTGTCATTGGGCTAATATGAAAAATTGAAGTAAATTGCTCTAAGCATAAAACATACCTAAATTTAACATAAATTAATAAAAAAAAATTAGGTTCAAGTTAAGAAAAAGAGTTTAGTCAAGTTAAGAAAAAGAGTTGAGCTAGATAAATATACGCTACCACATACCTGGGCAATGACTTCGTCAATGTCAATGGACGATTTTAATAAAAGATTGATAGATCTTGAGACTAAGGTGACCGGACATGGCGAAAAAATCGAGGCGCTCTAGGATACATCAAAGAGAATAGAGTCAGCGCATGCAGAACCATAACTAATTTAAAAAGGATCATGCAATCCTTTCAGATATGGTGAACCAAAATCATGATTAAGCAATGGTTATGTTGACCTGTATTTGTGACAAATTGAAGATTACACCCAATCAAATACCCTAGAATAATGAAGCTACTCAACATCTCAATTCTCCAGTTACATCAAACTTATCAAACTCACATGAGAAACATGAGTCTCCAAAAGCATCGTCCATGCCCCATCAACTAAATAGTAACACAAATTTTCAAAATATGTAGCTTTGGAATAAATACTCAAATATGCAGTTCATGAATCAATACCCCTTCTTCACTCCAGCAGTTGCTACATACCAACGAAGAGCGAAACTTGAGCTCTCCAAATTTGACAGTAACGAGAAATGCAGTGTTGCGTGGTTCAATAAAGCAGAAGAATATTTCGAGATTTATGGTATTGACAATGATGATGAAAAGATCAGACATGCATCCATGCAAATGGAAGGCGAAGCATATAATTGGTATGTGTGGTGGAAAAAGACGACACTTGCTATCAGTTGGAGGAAATTCAAAAATGCATTGTTGAAAGCTTCCAAGGTGTCAAGGAAGAAGAGTTCTTCTTAGCACTCACCAGACTGCAACATAAGGGAGATGTGGATGAAAACACTCGAGAATGGGAAACTTTAGCTACACGAGTACTTGGGTTATCAGAAACTCGTCTCTTTAATCATACACCATGGGACTTAAACACCATCTCCAGGCTGAGCTTGAGCTTCATGACATCACTTCTATAGAAGTAGCAAGACAGATGGCAAACGTTGTTGAAAAAAGCACAAAAAGATGCAATGGCCAAAAGTGGAGAGAGTATATTCGAGATGAAGATTTCCCCAGATTACGAACACGGATAGCACAAAATATATTCCACCACATCTTCGTGAAGGAGAAAAAACTAACCTGGAAATGCAAAGAATGGCCCAAAACAGTTAATATTTCCAAGCTAAGAGGATTCTTAGGATTGACTAGGTATTATCGAAGTTTATTAAAAACTATGCCCATATAATTGCGCCTTTAACGAACCTTCTAAAGAAGAACTCACTTCTATGGAATTATAAAGCAAAAAAGTTTTTTGAAGACTTGAAGGAAGTTATGTCTAATGCCCCTATATAGGCAACTCCAGACTTTTCAAAACCATTTGTAATTGAGTGTGATGCTTTAGGTTTTGGCATAGGAGCAGTACTAATGCAGGATGGTCACCCAATCACATTTGAAAGTAGGAAGCTCAATAAGCAAGAACGTCTTGAGTCTACATACAACAAGGAAATGCTTGCTATTATGCACACATTAGCTAAGTGGAGACAATATCTCTTGGGAAGTAAGTTCTTAATACGAACAAATCATAACAGCCTTCACCCTCTCCTCCAGCAGAAAATGCTATCTATAGAACAACAAAAATGGATTGAAAAAATCATTGCCTTCGACTTGGATATATTACATAAGAAAGGGAAAGATAACATAGTGGCTGATGCTCTGTCCAGGAAAGACGAAGAACCATCATTACTCACATTTTCAGTGGTTGTTCTCGAATGGTTGAATGAGATTCGAAGTGAATATGCAAAAGATCCAGAATCAAGTGCTATAATCATTAGAAGAATCTATTTGAGTTCAAATTCCAAATTTAAAGCCAAGATTCTCAAACAGTCACATGATTCACCGTCAGCTGGACATGTAAGATTCTTTAAAACCTATTATAATGCACACCAACCATTTTTTTGGAAGGGAATGAATAATGATATTCAAAAAGATGTAGCAGAATGCGATAAATGCCAGAGGAATAAAAATGAAAATATTATGACACCTATACTACTTCATCCTCTAAATATCCCAAATCAGAAATGGGAAGAAATATCAATGGACTTTATCGAAGGTTTACCTGTGTCTGATGGTAAGGATAAAATTCTTGTAGTAGTTGACAAACTCGCCAAGTATGCTCACTTTATTGGAATGAGGAAATCAGACTTGGCAAAACGAATTGCTGAGATATTTTGTAAAAATGCTTACAAATTACATGGATTTCCCAAGGTCATTGTGAGCGATAGAGATGCCAAATTCAAGGGTAATTTTTGGAAGGAATTTTTCAAATATATATGAACCTACCTCAACATGAGTTCAACCTACCATCCTCAAACAGATGGCCAAATAGAGGTTGTCAATAAATGTTTAGAAACCTACCTATGTTGTTATGCCATAGACAAATAAAATAAGTGGACTCAGTGATTACATCTCGCTGAGTGGTGGTATGATTCTACTTACCATGCGTTAGTGAAAATGAATCCATTTCAAGCTCTGTACGATTATGAACCTCCAAAATGGAAGGACCTTGCTATTATCGAGACAAAACTTCTTGTTGTTAAAGACCAGTTAGAAGAAACCCAAAAAGTCGTCCAAACTTTAAAAGGAAATCTAAATAATGCAAGAAATTGTATGAAGCAACGAATTGACCGAAACAGAACAGAGAGAGAATTTGGAGTTGGAGAATGGGTATTTGTTAAACTTCAACCATACAAGTAGTTGTCCTTAAAACAGAAGGGAAAATACAAATTGGCACCAAGGTTTTATGGACCGTACCAAATCAACAAAAAGATCAACCAAGTGGCATACAATTTAATCTTCCTGATAAAGGTCGTGTTCACAACGTTTTCCATGTATCCTGCCTTAAAAAGGCAATGGGCGAACATCAATCAACACAAACAACACTTCCGACTTTAGATGACGAAGGAAGGGTCATTCTAGAACCAGAAGGTATTATCTCCATCAAGGAAAAAACAATGCGATCACAAGCCATTAAAGAATACCTGATCAAGTGGAAGGACTTACCAGAAGAAGAAGCTTCTTGGGAGACGAAAGTGTTTCTTCAACAACACTCATTACGTATGGTTTGAGGGCAAAGCATCTTTTCAAGAGGAAGGCAATGTTATATAAAAATTAATCAAAATATGTAATAATTAATTAATTAGGCAAAGGGCACGATCAAAGGTCATGCCCATTCACCAAGAGGTGCCCAAGGCAGTATTTAAGCGAGGGCCTCCCACATTTGTAATCATCGTTCAAGTATTTATAATATATATCAATATGTGTTTTTGTAAAAATTGAGCTTTTACGCTCCAGCATCTACATCTAAGTGACCTTCAAATACAGGGGTGTCAAAGTTAACTTGCACCTTAAAGGGTGTGGTGCTTCCAAAGTGGCTGCTCGAAGGAGATGCGTCGCCTGGGGGTAGTCACCGAAGGATCTGGTCAAAGTTGTCCATCATCGCGTTCCTTTGTCGCTCGAGGGCTTCTTCGAGCAATATTTTGAAAGGATCCCCTGCCTCCTTGTCTTTTTTTTCTTCTGCCATGGGAGGCCGTTGGGATTTGCGAGGCTAGTCTTGCAAAGGTTCAATGAGTTCGAGCCCTAACTCCTTATACCCTGATCTTGTTGAGGGGCATGCAAACAAAAACAGAGAAAGAGCAGACCACTCTGATACCACTGATCTGAACTTAAACAGGAACGCAACAAAATACAAATATAACCATAAATATAGAGTTGCAGCATAATAACACTTCATTTCATTAATATCAAAGCATTGAAATATGCTTACATACAAAATGGAAATAAAATAACTCAAGCAAAGGTAGGTTATCTCTGAGAAGAGATGTGGCGGATACATGCCTTTGAACTCTGTTACAATAAGGCTCAAAGGTGTATTTATTATTGAGAATCAATGGAAAACCTTAAACATCCAAAAACCTAACTCTGGGAGATGAATCACCAAAATTGTGGGCCCGTTTGGGTAAATTGGTACATCAACTTCGCGGGGTTGTAACTTTGGCATACGATCTTTGTTTGGCTATCATAATACCTTGTTTCAAAATTGGTACATCAACTTCGAGAGGTCGTAATTTTGGCATATGATCTTTGTTTGGTTATCATAATACCTTGTTTCGAAGATCTCGAAGAGGAGGCTGAAAACAAACTATTTTAGGACTTTTCCAGACTCTGTTTTCCCTAAAAACGTCTTTTAGGTTCTCAAAACGGCTCTGTAAGTTTAGGACTCGAAAAACTGCCAAAAATAGTAAGTTGTGCGGCAATTAAAGAATTTGAAAAGAAACAACGGTGGGGGTCTAAGTGGAATAGGTGGGTGGCCACCAATATCTGCCTCGATCACACTCAATTCATCTTGCATTGCATCTGAGGGCTAGTCCTGCATCAATTAACATACCTCCAAGCATAAGCATGGTTTATAGAAATATAGGAACACCCTTTCATCTTTGCTTGAGTAGTCTAGCGCCTATAGCATTTAAAACAGTGACATTGTAGTCGTCAGAGCTATAGTCTCCGCAACATTGGAGGCACTAGGTATGTTAGATTTCAAGGAGAGAGATCGTTAACCATGTTGATTTGCGGTGGCATCGGATGTGCTCTAGGCCTCAAATTTTGTAGGGAGGCTTGGGCACATGTATTCCAAAGAATCCAAAAAGCATTTTGGGAAATTCCACCCATAATCAATTTTATTAAAATAATTAATATTTTTTAATGGGACCCTAACTCTAAACTTGGGGAGTTAAAAATATTAATGGGTATTAATCTATTTGTGGGTGTAACTTCTAGAAGAAGACGAGGATCAAGCTTAAAATGATCTTAGCCATTGATTAGCTTTTAATCTGGGCCTTTGAATGTCAGTGAGAAGATTATTTAAGGAAGCTTGAGGGTCATTTGGAAAATACACAAAGAGATCAAGAAATCGAATTTTTGAAGTGCAAAGTTCTCAGGAGGAAATTTTGATAGGGTAGATTTCTTGCAGTTGAGGGGCAGAGATAGCATCCGAAGAGAGAGATTTTCTCAACCGGAGAATCATCAGTAGAGAGAGACAGAGAGTGATCCAACGACTCTCACGTAGAAGCTGACGCAGGGCCACGCAAAGACAACGTAGAGGGTGAGAGAGAATTTGAAATTTTGCAGCAGAGTTAGTTTCAGAAGTCGGGGTGTGAGACTGGGAGGCTGAGAGTAGTGACTCCGAGGAACAAATCGATCAGTTGGCTGGGTGACACAATGCCTAGAGGGGCTAACACAGGGACTGCATGAGGACTGCGCAAAGGCAATGCAGGGCTTGCCAGAGGCACCTCATTGAGTGTCCGGATCAGCTGGGATTTTTCGTAGTGATTGTGTGAGGTAATCTCACAAATCTTTATGCCATTATTTCTCTCTGTAACTGAATAACCCTTGAGGTATTCAGAGATGTATTTAGAATTTGCTACTGCTTAATAATAATAAACCCTCAAAACTGCTGCACCGGTTTTCTTGCATTGGGTTTTTCTGGGAACATTTGTCCAAAAACAACGGTGTCATTTGTGTTGCATTTTCTTTCTTGCTCAGTCTCTTGTTTTTACATAATATTTAATTGAGTGAAGGCTACAATGTACGTATTTCGATATTTGTCGTAGGAAACTGCAAGTAATTTGTTTAAAGGAATTTAACAAACAGGAGAAGTATCATCAGTTGCTGCAGTAGGGATTCTGGTTGAGGAAGTTTCACATGGTATCAGAGTTGCAGGGGGAACAAGAAGAGTAGTGCCAGAGAACCCAGCGCTGAGCAGAAGAGGGAAATCGAAAAGTTGCAGGAGGCAGCAGTTCGAAACCTAGAGGGTTTGCACATTTCTTAGCAGGAGGGCTGAAATTTCAAGGCAGTCTATCTCCCAGTGAGTCGACGGAGAGAAGGGCTTCCAGATAGATTTTTTGTCTGGGGCAGAGGGAGTAGCGCTGAAGCTTGAGAGTGAGGAGAAGCTGGTGGGACGCAGATTTTTCTGCAGGCAATTAACTGGGCAGAAAATCGTTAAAAGAGAGAAGAGAAGCACGGTTGAGGGAATTTCTTCCTCAGAGAATTCTTAGCCAAGGAATTCGAATTCTCTAGAGCTGAGCAGCAGCAAGGGGTAGCGGTTTTACTAGCTTCAACAGGGAGTGTGTAGGCTAGTCCAACAACAATGTAGAGGAGAGAGGAGATTTTCGACATTTATGGCATAAATGGAAACCAGTGGCTTGAAGTATCAAGACAGGTTGGATGGAGCATCTAACTACATCATCTGGAAGGCTAGAATCTCATTCCTTCTAGATGAGCATGCCCTCAAGACATATGTTGGCAGCATGGTAGCTGTCCCTACAGATCCAGATTCGCTGAAGAAGTACCGAATAGAAATGGCGAAGGCCAAGAGGATGATCTTTGATGGAGTAAAGGATCACGTGGTTTGTCACGTTACTAGTAGAGGCACTGCTAAGGAGATGTGGGATGCCTTGGCTACATTATATGAGAGATCTTCCGAGCAGCGGAAGATGTACTTAGAGCAGAAGCTGAGATCTGCTCAGATGCAGAAGGGGGAGCGTGTAGATCCATCCTTCACGAAGCTTAAGGAGAACCATGATGAATTGTCTGTTGCGGGGCATACGCCTCAAGATTCAATGTTGGTTAGACTGGCCCTCAATTCTGTCTCAGATGAGTGGCAAGTCTTTGTCTAGAGTATCTTGGGTAGAGCAGCCTTGCCGAATTGGGATGAGATGTGGGCAGCTCTAAAACAAGAGGAGCTAAGGAGAGACTTGGTCAAGGTTAAACTTGACAGAAGCAGCACCAGTGGGTCGAATCCCAAGGAGGAGGAGGATAATGTATCCCTTGCATCGAAGGGACAGTAGGAGCAACAAAGAGGTAAGAAGGATGTCCCGAAGATCAAGTGTTTAAGGTGTGGTGAGATGGGTCACTACGCTACACAATGTCCTCTTAGGAAGAAGGACAAGGATGAGAAACACGATCCGAAGGCTGCGCCCGTGAAGATCAAGGAAGAGGAGTTCGCCATGACAGCAGAGATACCTCCATGAGGGAGGTGGGATGATTTGGAGTTGTAGTTCGAAAGAGCTACAGATGGGCAGGATCCTTGAGGAGTCCACCTCTAGGATCATTTCCTTGCTATGAGAGCCCAAATTAGAAGTAGCAGGATGGACTAGTGTCGGATGGTGTTGAGGAGTGTCAAGTAGATAGCTGTAGTGGCTAGGAGTGCTAGAGACTGAGCAACGCAGAGCAGAGTTGGAAGCAGTGCGGATGGCACAGAATAAAGGTCAGTAGCAACGTAGTAGATTCAGAGGGTCAGTGCAGAGACTAGCAGCAGTCAGGCTCCACCATTCATGTGGTATCATACTGAACACAGTTAGTTCAGTAATTTGGGATGTTTTTCTGTTACTGATAGAGTAGAAACAACAGTTTCTAGTGTAGTGGCAGTGCTAACAGTAGCACAGATGCAACACTTGAGAGGGAGTTGCAGTACAGATGCAGTGTTGACAGTGCCAGGGTCAACAACGGTACAAATGCAGCGTTTGTGCAGTAGACATCAGTGGCACAAAGGACGATGGTTCAGAGTTAGAGTAGTATGCAACAACTTATATTGCTAGAGCACATTTCTCGCTAAGAGAGAGTGTTCATTTGGGGTAGCATCGGATGTGCTCTAGGCCTCAAATTTTGCAGGGAGGCTTGGACACATGTATTCCAAAGAACCCGAAAAGCATTTTGGGAAATTCCACCTAGAAACAATTTTATTAAAATAATAAATATTTTTAATGGGACCCTAAGTCTAAACTTAGGAAATTAAAAATATTAATGGGTACTAATCTAATTAAGGGTGTAACTTCTAGAAGAAGACAAGGATCAAGCTATAAAATGATCTTAGCCATTGATTAGCTTTTAATCTGGGTTGTTGAATGTCTACGAGAAGATTACTTAAGGAAGCTTGAGGGTCATTTGGAAAATACACCGAGAGATCAAGAGATCGAATTTTTGAAGTGAGAAGTTCTCAGGAGGAAATTTTGATCGAGTAGATTTCTTGCAGTTGAGGGGCAGAGATACCATCCGGAGAGAGAGATTTTCTCAGCCGGAGAATCTTCAGTAGAGAGAGGTAGAGTGATCCAGCAACTCTCACGCAGAGGGTGAGAGGAAATCTGAAATTTTGCAGCAGAGTCAGTTTTAGAAGCTGAGAGTCGGGTTTGAGATCGGGAGGCTGAGAGTAGTGACTCCGGGTAGCAATTCGATCAACTAGATGAGTGACGCAGTGCCTAGAGGGGTTGACGCAGGGACTGCGTGAGGACTACGCAGAGGTAGCACAGGGCCTGCTAGAGGCACCTCAGCCAGTGTCCGGATCAGCCAAGATTTTTCTCAGTGATTTTGTGAGGTAATCTCACAAATCTTTTTGCCAGTGTTTCTCTCTCTGTAATTGAATAACCCTTGAGGTATTTAGAGATGTATTTAGAATTTGCCACTGCTTAATAATAATAAACCCTCATAACTGTTACACCGGTTTTCCCGCATTTGATTTTTCTGGGGACATTTGTCCAAAAACAGTAGTGTCATTTGTGTTGTACTTTCTTTCTTGCTCAGTCTCTTGTTTCCGCATAATATTTAATTGAGTGAAGGCTGCAGTGTATGTATTTCGATATTTGTTGTAGGAAACTGCAAATAATTTGTTAAATAGGAATTTAACAAATAGGAGAAGTATCATCAATTGCTGCAGTAGGGATTCCGGTTGAGGAATTTTCAGAAACCAAGCCCTTGCTTGCTTCACCTTGACACTTCTCTGCCACTTACTTTAGAGACTAGGCTCAATATAGATAAAGACCAAGGGATACACTTATCTAGGCATTTAATTAAAATAAACCAAGATCTTGCATCTCACCTAAGTCATAGGATTTGCATAACATATAGGATGGTCAAGCATTCATCAAACAACGGTTGTTCATTTGGTCATCTAGTCCTTAATTGTTATAAAACAAGTAGTTGACTCCATAAAGCACTGATCTCATTAATAATTCAATCTAATCTCGTAACTTGCTAAAATCAACCAAGTGGCTAGGCCATTCAATCGTGTCTCTCAGACTCGTTGGTTGTGTTAGAGTCAGTATTTGCATACTGCCACAAATGATCAAAATCTCTCTTTTATATCATATTAGAGTCCCGTATGAAATTTTTGTCATTCCACTAGGTCATCATGCAAAAATTTGGTCACTGAAGGTTGAATTAGGGTTTCCTTTACTCCTCTTAGAAATTTACCCCTTGCTGGCTGATTTCACCTTTTGCTGAAGTATACCATTAGTCATGACTTGTCTTCATCATGATAGTCATTTTCATCATGGTCACAACGATTCAAAGTCTCCATTAGGTCTTAGGGTTTCCCAGGTCCACTAAAACACCATCTCCTGCATAAAAGACCAGCGAGTGAAGGAGTAAGATTAAACAAGATTTCATCAACAAAATAGTTTGTAATTTGAATATTCAAGCAAAAATGTAATTTTATGGTTTTAATATGTAATATTTCTCATGGTTCCAAGTGTTGTAAGTTCAAAGTTCCATCATCCAAAAGGAAGAGTTTCAAAGTCATTATGTTTCCAAATCCACCAAGAAGATCAAATCAGAAGATCAAGTTCAAAGGTAAAATTGTAAAAGACAAGTCAAGTTTTGAGAAAGAAAAAGTGGGTCCCAAGACTAATTTTGAAAATCTAAACAAGGTATAAAGGCCATCAAAGACCAAGGGAAGGCTTATTTGCACTCTTATCCATCGATATCTCACTCACCTACACTCCATTTACCTCCCTTGACATTTTCCCATGCTCGTTCCTCTCATTTCCCTCTCCTAGGGTTTTGAGGGCATTTTTCTTGGTTTCATGACCTCCATGGTTAAATCATCAACAAAACTTGTATCCTGATGCTCTTACACCTTCCCCTATCCTTGATATACCTTCCTAAACACTTCCCATCACTCCTATACCTCAAAATCATCATTTTTCTACAAACCCTAGCCTATTGCTACGCTTTTGACACTTTTCTAGAGTAGGCTTGTGTTTTTCCCTTTTGGACCCCTTCCCCTCACTCAATCCTTTAAATTCCAGTTTTCCCTACTTCCTAACATCCCTCCCTACCTCCCAAAATTTTACTAAGAATTTAGAAGCTTCCTATCCCCTTTATTTCCCTTCATTCCTATAAATTTTCCAAATTCCCTGTTTTGCCTAAACTAAATGCTAATTTCCTCTCCCACTGAGCTAGGGTTGGTTGTGGAATCAGACACTTCTGAGTAGAGGAGGCATAAGGGAGGTCATTCCAACAAGTATGAGGCCATTCCAAACTCATAGACTTCATGTCTCCATCATTTTTTAAGAAGTCATTCCAAGGGACAAACCATTTGCCACACATAGGGTCGATTTTTCTTCAAACTATGTTTCAGACCAAACGGGGATGAATTTGGCAAAAGTGAGAGAGGTTTTTGCCCATCATAGGCCAAGGATGAAAAACCTCCTTCACTTTTTATACACAGGTGTCATGGTTTTAGAGAAATGTCAAAAATACAGTTGCTACAAGAGAGTTGCTGCACTTCTGGAGTGACTTTGGGAAAATCACCTTTTCTTCCATCCGGAGTGTCCAAATGACTTGCTTGATGAGTCAAATGATAACTAGACAAAAATATCTTTCCAATGAGTTATCATGCACTCAATTTGGAGTTGAGTAAGACCTCGAAATGTTTCCTGCATGAGAACACTTCATTTTTGCACCCTAGTCTCCGCGCGTTTACAAGCCTAGGGAGATTGGCATTTTGACAGGGCAAATGACCTCCAAATTGAAAAATAAAGGTATATATGGAAAATAGACTCGAAGGGCTTTCCAACGAGCTATCGTAGAGAAAATTTGGACACCGAGAAGGCCTCCAAAAGCAGCCCTGAAGATGGTGCTACGTGTTTGACACTATTACGACGCTCTTGATAGTGAAACGGTCAAATGCGCAACACCTAGGACATTGCACTTTTGGAGCAAAACTGGTCAGCCAAAAGGATCAAAAACTACCAAAAAATTACCTTTCTGCCTCTTTTTTGGCTTGGTCGCTGTGCGTTTGAGTAGTCTTGGGAGATTGCAATTTTGGAGGGGCAAATCAAGCCCATTTTGAAAACCATAGGCAGTTTTGGATGTAGGTTTTAACCCCGTACAGAAATTACCTGCATACAAATTCTAAATCACAAGAAAAATAAAAATGCGAGAGCATAACACATAAAACACATATACGCAGAGATTTCCCACTGGGTCCCAAAACTGAGACTACCAGCTTGATTTTTCATTATATTCCTTTCAATGTTACAATACATATTTATACATGCCGAAGCATCCAATACCATGGACCGAAAACCAACGTCCAATACCATGGACCAAAAAACCATTGCATCCAATACCATGGACCAAAAACCATCGCGTCCAAAAAACATGTGCAAAAATCATGCACAAAACCATAGGTGGGTCCGCCCAACCTAACATAGGGTCCAAAAGTGGGGTTATGGGTACCCCTCAAACCCCCTATTAACTATGTGGAAAGAATATAACACAACCCAACATTGGAAACTAGACAGGATAAGCTTTCCAATGAGCTATCCTAGGCTAGATTTGGACATCGGGAAAGCAGTGAAAATTCAGCTTGAGAGGACGTTGCGCGTTTGACTAGGGTCGTTGCGCGTTTTACAGTTTTCCACAATTTTCATTGTTTCATTCCAAGTTGACATTTATCCATGAGAACTTCAAGTTTTATTTATGTTATTGATCTAGATGATGTAATTATTATGTTTTTACTTTTATCTCGGGTAGATACATCAGGTAGATGGTCTATGTGGCATGTAATGAATTAGTTTGCTTGATCCAAAAACAAATCCTGAATAAACCTCTAAGTCTAAAAGACTTCATATAAGAGGTAAAGGGTGCCAAATGGCACAAATCCTTTGTAAATTAGAGGAAAATGAAAGTCGCAAGCTGCTCTCAGAAATAGTCTCATTGCAGAGATCTCTTCATTCTGAATCCAACGCAACTTGAATGGGCGAAAACGAACTTCAGATGAAGAAGTTATCGCGGGAAGAAGTTTCCCTTTATCCTTTAAAAATGGGCAAATTCTAGTAAAAATGGCCTAAAAGGCTATTTGAGGAAATCACATCGCATAAGGCCAAGAGGAGGACTCAAGGTCGGGTGGAAGGGGCCCCTGATCGGCGATCTCCGATGATCGGATCGGCGGATCGGGTCAGAGGCAGACATCCGATGTTGCATAAGGACTAGGTCGAGCGATAAGCCGATTGCCGATATCGGTAGATCGCAATTGGCGATGCCATAAGGAAAGACCCCGGGCTCATGTGATATGCGATTGTGATTAGTCGCATCGCAAAATCGCATCGGAGCTACACAACGGAGCGGGGCAACACACACACACACACACACACACATATATATATGTATATGTGCGATGCGATAGCTAGACTCGACAAGGCTATAGGGGATATTTGATATATTTTGAGATCCGTCAAACGACATATTTCTATGTATTTTCGCTTTTTCGTTAAATAAACGAAAAGCGAAAGGAAAGCGCCAATGTGATGAACCGGACCTGAAGGGGTTTATAAATGCCAGTGTATATTATTTCAAGTTCGAAACAAGCGGGATTTCAGGAGGACCGAAGGCGGTAAGAGGTTTTGGCCGGGCTTCGCTCGAGCCCATACATTGGCTGCCACGTGTCCAGGGTGAGGAGAGAGAAAACCACACTTATCGGGTGGTTAACCCCCATATGAAAGAGCCGCTCGAAATGAACCACCACCGTTGGATCTAGATCTCCCAGATCAACGGTGGGGATGCAATAAGCGATTTAAAAGGCGGACCCGATGGAATATAAGGCGAAGTTCATAATTTTTGAAGTCTGATAGACGTGTTTGGGCGGATTTCTACAGGTTTTCTATGTATTTTCCTGTGTAAGCCGAGAACGACCATTTGTGGGTTTTTGCCTATGAAATGGCCCCGATCCCTTCTGTAACAGCCCTTAATCATCATTCCATGCAACAAGCAGGCATTTTGGCGGACGATGAGGCGTTTGAAAGCCACAAGGCCGCAGAGCCAGATGGTTAGTCGAACAGACAATGCAGAGAAGCCACAAAGCTGCAGGGGAATGATTGGATCGCAGAGAAATGGCTAGGGAATTCGAAAGCCGAGAAGATGCCTCAAAAGAGCCAGAGAGCACGATTGAGAACAGCAGGAGGAAGAAGGTAGCAGAAGGCCGTTGCAAGAGAGTAGAGAGAGTTGAAGAGCTACTGCGCAGAGCAGTTGAGGGAGCCTTTGGGGTCTCTTGAAGTTCAAGTGAAAAGCCAAAGAGCTAAAGGTTGTAGAGGGCCAAGAAGCCAGAGCTGAAGATCCAGAGCCACAGCTAGAGCCAAAGAGCCAGAGCCAGAGCCAAGAGCCAGAGTCAAGAGCTAGAGCCAGAGCCAGAGCCAAAGAGCCAGAGCCAGAGCCAAGAGCCAAAAAGCAGAGAGCTTCAAGAGCCAGGGATAAAATGGTGTCTAAACCCATCGTTTCTATGTAAAATAGTCGAGTTGAGCCAAGCGCTTGTAAAAAGGGCTTTTCCATAATCCGAGAGAGCCTAGTTGAGTTGACTAGAGCTCACGGAGATGTAGCCCAAGAGTTTTGGGTGAACTCCAAATTAATATTGTTGTTCTGTGTTTGTTTTTACTGCTGCATTATTTACTGTTATATGTATTTATATATCAGTTCAAGCACATTTACATATCAACACAAACAACAGATTTCAAAGCATATAATCAGTTTAAATCAAATACTAGCATACACCTATATTTTCAAGCATTTTTAATTCCTCATTGGTTAATCATGAAGACTTGGGAATATTTAAAGCTTTGGATGTGGGAGAGGTTCTTGTAAGTTAGACAAGAAGCCTAAGAGCCCCATTTTTAGATCATTGCTAGAGTGAGTGATGAGTCACTTTGACCACCCTACACTCCACCTATTAGTTCAACCTTTCTTGCAACTACTCCACTCATGGATTCAACCCCTAAGCCTAGGATGAGTTGGTTGTTGGCCTATATTATGGATTTTCTTACTCATTTTACAGGTTGGATTCAGTAGGGATGCTATACTAGTGATCGGAGACTATTGTATCAGATTTTGGCAATTTTCAATAGATGAGTTGCAACTATTTTTCTGGGATACATGTGGTATGAATGTTTAGCATTGTTTCTTCTTTGTGATCATTTGTATGAATGTTTTATCAGTTCATAAACCATTTCATGTTTGTTATATGGTAATTTTCAAGTTGATAGATAGAATTTACGCTTTGTCATGCTTTGTTTTGGGAAATTTATCGTACTTCGTTCATTTTTCTTGAGTTTAGGAGGAATACATCTCTTATGCTCTTCCTAACTCCTCATCAGTCTTAAACCATCTCAGCAAATCACTTTTTAAGTGTTAAGCTTCATACCTACATTGCCCCTTTGAATGTCTGCAATCATATCTCATTTTCCCTGACCTAGTCCCTCTGACCTAAATCACTCATCCTTGTGTCTACCCAACCAAAAATAAAATCAAACAACCCCCTTCACTTTACTATCCAGCCCTCCTAGTTGTGATCCTTTGGAGAGAGCCCTCTCCCTCTTTTATGCTACCAAGCTAAAAGACTGGCTTGTGGTTACCTCAGTTGAACTCTTCCTCAGCCTTGGAGATCCGGAGGAGTGATAACGGGTTGCCAACTTGACCTTCATTTCCGTCTTCCATAGGGACTACCCCCCATAGCATGTTGTTCGGAGACTGCTAGAATGGAGAGGTCGGGGATCAGAATGATAGTCCCCGACCTAACCCGTTATCGCACCATGGCTGTACAATATGAGCGATAACATCTTGTATGTTACTAACTTGTGGACGTGGTTGATGAGGATTATAACTTCTAGATGATTGATGTTATTTTGTTCAATCCATGTTTTTAGTTTTTTTATATCTAATTCATCATTCTACATGCTTTTGTTGACATATATGCATCAAAATATATAAAAATATATTATATAAAAATTCGCTCTCAATTTGCTCCCAAACCGGGAGATTTTGAAATTGTCACTCCCTACTCCCGCTCCCAAGTAACCTTGATGATGAGACTGATGATCTCTTCCTTAGGTTGTGTGTCGGGAGACCTATGGATTGGTCGGGGAGATTGATCTTGACTGAGAGACTTGTACTTGTGATCTCTCCCTTAACTTGTGGGTCGGGAGACCTATGGATTGGTCGGGGAGATTGATCTTCACTGAGAGACTTGTACTTGTGATCTCTCCCTTAACTTGTGGGTTGGGAATTGGTCAGGAGATTGATCTTGAGAGAGAGAATGAAAAGTGCCTCCTTGGCTAAAGAGGGAGTGTTGGAAATATGGTAGCCATGGTCAGTATTTTCATCATGTGGAAAAGTGTAATTTTTTGTATTTAAATTTTTGCCTCCAAATAATTCGACTTGACCTCCTATTATTTTAGGTTGGCTAGGTCCCCAAGAGGCATCCATTTAACCCCCCTTCCAAATCTATATACAAACACTTCCTCTCCTCATTTTGGACATCGATTTGCATCTTGGTTATCTATGATCCAACGAAGTTGGGAGCAGGAGGGGGTTGAAAATGTGAAGGAAGGCTTGGCATTTGACTTGGCACTTGATCCAGGTGGCTCCAAAGACACACAGGACAAAGAAGGCTTATGAACGCTCGAAAATCAAAGTGTTCAGAATGATGTTGACCTAGGACTAGAGCGTAGATATCGTCGTCTTGATCATGGAGGTGCGAATGGTTCGTAAATCCGAGCTCGTATGAGGGAGAACGAGCCAGTGAAAGTTCTGGTCAAAGTTGAGTTGTGGGCCAAGTTTAAGTGTCCTACAATTTGGCCGACCCTGAGACATGAAACCTAGCTCCCGAAATCGGTCGAAATTGTGGCCTCGTTAATTTGCCCAATATCCCTTATGTGCTAAAGAATTGAAAAATATACTTTTTTTTTAAAATAAAAATTAATAGAAACAAAATATTATGGTGGTGGGACACCACCCTTGCCATCCCCAAAATCCCCACATAACAAAAAGTTTATTAAGGGACCGACGGGCCATGACCCCCGCCAGCCCTCCCGCAATCGTAGTCCAAAATTAAATCAAAATTTTGGGTTGGTGGCCATCACCCCGCCGAACCCTCTAACCTCCAACCCGCATACCATATAAACCATTATATTATGTGGTGGGCACGGGCCACCTTCGGTGGCCCTGGCCCACACCCTTGAACACTCCACCATGTCACTTTATTAAAGGCCGGAGCTGGTGGGAGTTGAACACAGGGCCGGCGGGAGGGGGCCGGCCCCGCCCACGCGGTGGCTCCACATACCATACGACCAACCAACAAGTAAAGTACCACCTTAAATATCATCGCGCGCCAATGCAAGTGGATACGGCCCTGCCCACGCGGCGACTCCACATACCATACGACCAACCAACAAGTAAAGTACCACCTTAAACATCATCGCGTGCCAATGCAAGTGGATACAGAGTCATGGGGGCGGGCAGCCCAATGTGGAACTGACCCCTACTTAAATTGTTCGGTTTAAAACTTAAAACTAAAATGTGTCTAAAAAAAGGGAGGGGCGGGGATTGACACCTCCACTATTTTTGACTTTAACCAATCCTCCTAACTGCCTACATTGGTTAATCCGCCGGAGGTAATTTAAATAAACCTCATTTTTCCAGTGCGCCGAGGAGGCATGGAGGAACCAAGAGCGGGCAGTGGTTTTGAGGTAGAAGAGGTAAAGTCTTGACACGCAGTTTGAGGCAACGTTTTGCAGGAGGGGTGAAATTTCACTTTGTCAGATTTTGACAAATTTTATATGGTTTCATCACTTCTCAACGCCATGAACGCAATGGCGTTGTCCATGTCTCCATCCGAGTTCTGCAATTTTTGGTCATTTTTCAGTGTGTAGGTGGAACCATGACTGCTGCGAAAACAGGGAGTGGAAACATAAGTAATTTTTCTCCATGTCGGAATATAGTCAAGTTTACAGTTGTTTTTCATGGTTTTCCAGTGCACCCATGTAGTAGAATCTTTGAGGAATCTAGGGAAATCTAAAAGATTCCTTGAGCTCCAAATTCTTAATTTCTTAGAATTCAAAAATTGCACAATCGATTTTGCACTATTCAACGCTGCAAATTTGATGGTGCATTCAGATTTCCCATTCTCTCATTCTATTCTTCAGCCACTTTTCTAAGTGGAATGCGAGTGTCAACATCCATGTGCGAACAGTCATGCGATTGATGCCGTGAGATCGATGGTCCGAGCATCTTCAGCAGTTTGACATCCGATTCTTCAAATGGCCCTTGGTTGTGAGGTATATGCAGTGTTCATGTACTTCTTTTGCTATGCATTGTGCTACATAGGTCCTTGCTTGATGTTCGGTGAGGGACCCTGTTTCTTACTCATTTTCATGATTCCTGGTTGATGTGATGCGGAATCATCTGTGTGATGTACTTATTGTCATGATTTGTCATGCTGTGTTTTGAGATCCCTTTGTTGTATGTTGATGGGATACTTATGTGTCGCCATGCATTTTTGCTTTGAGATCCCTTTTATGCCATGTTGGCGGGATGCTCATCGTGCATGAGTTTTATGTTACACTGATAGGAGTCTTTTGACTGAGAGTTCCTGTAGTGGAACATCTTTTGGAGCCACTCTTGCGTGAGGGCATTTTCCTTGTATGATAGCGACATCATCTCTTATGTACATCATCACTATTGACAACACTTAATGTAGCGGCCTACACCATCTTGACACCGGGGCCTGGAGACGTAGTCCCTTCTGGACGAATTCTGTTATCAATGGCTTATGTTTCTATGTTGACGATGATTGACATGTTCCTCTTCTTTATAGCATGCACATGTATTCATTTATGTTATTTTAAAAATGCAATTTAGCACATCACGAAAGTAAAAGGTCTTGGAAGTGTGCTTCGTCACACCCGGACCTGGATCAGCACTTCATCTAGTCCTTGGTTATTGGTTTGGCTATTATTTTGATGGTATTTATGATGTATTGATGAATCTTGAACTCTCTCTCATAAGGAAAAATTTATGGGTTTTCCTTTGTGGGTTTTTCCCTGGCCTCAAGCCTAATTTTTGTGTCTGGTCTCATAATTTCATGGTTATTTTCTGCTGCTCTTTCATGGTTTAATGGTTGATATTTTCTTTTGTATAATTGTTAAATGATTTTGAATGAATGCTATTTGGAATTAATGCTAACTGATCATTCAAAGTATTTATTGTAGGTCCTATTTTACATTATATATATATGATAGTTGTTGTTACCAGAATATGACGTTTATCCTAACCATTATGCCAAAATCCATAATTTACTTTAAATTTATCATTAACCAGACATTGAATTTGAAAACTAAGTGTAGAGGAATACTTGGAAATTAGCTTGGAGATGTTTCCCAGGAGCATCCTGCTCCCGTTACCAAAAAACCAAAACCTCCCAAGCAAGTTGAGCACAACCTTAGTACTCAGCTCCAAAATACTTCCAAATTGGAATATTTTGGTCCCCTGTGCCCAAAAGCTTCAATAATAATTGAATCTTCGACTCTAATTCAGATCTCTCATTCTCCTTCCAATATTTCTTTTTCCCAAAATCCCCCCCCCCCCCCCCCCCCCCCCCCCCCCCCACCTCCCCCTTCAGTGGCTCTGTGTACTTGGGATAACTACCCTTCCTATGCGGTCACCGCCCTCTTTAACCGCTCCTCAGCAGATTTTTATTTGACATTCATAGCTTTACATGTAATTAGGAGGTGAGGGTACATATGTTTATATAGCTATGTTTGTTATGTTTAAACTTAATAACGTTTAACTTCAATAAAATTTAACTATAGTATATAATAAATGAATAATTGCATATATATATCAAATGTTTGTTATATGAATTTAGAAATTTTAACTTAGATATATATATTTATATCATAGTTTTAAAATTCGGCTGATTCGAAATGGAAACCGCCGAGTTGGTCTGTTTCATTGCCCAGAAATGTGACTCAGTGGAGGAAATGGTTCAGTAGGTCGAGTCAGCCATGACTCGGCCAACTCGGTCGTTTCCGTATTGACTCGGCCGAGTCATAACCAACAGCTTGTAACCCCATCAAAACAACGATTTGACATTTTTTTAATGAAATTTTCAAGTGTTTGCTGATTGGTTTGGACTCCAATGTGTTTTATGAATTAGTTAAATGTTATTTGGGGTCCATTTCCCCCTCCCAAACCCTATTTAACACACTCAAATGCTCTCTACTCTTGATATGCTATTCAAATTTCAGGGTAATGTTAAATTCTTAAAGTAAAAGTGACATTCTCCCTAATCTTCATTTTCATCCTTTTACTTAAGTTTTTAACATTACCATGAAATGACTCAGGATGTTTGAGAGTGGTTTCGGCCTCATTGGATTTCATATGGAGAAAGTAGAATTTTAGATTTCATTCAAAATCGAGCAGAACAGTTTTTCAGGATTTCAGGATTGGAGGATTGCAATGTTTCCATTGAATTTTGTCATGTATTAGGGTATGGAACTCGTATTTAATCAAGAGCACCAATCCCTCTATGTACCTTGATGTTAGTGACATTGGTTGTTGAACTCCTCTGGGATTCGCTCCCAAACCAGGAGCTTCTGAAAATGTCGCTCCCGCTCCCGTTTCGCTCTCGCTTCCCACTTTCGCTCTTGCTCCCAAGTAACATTGAGCCAGATGATGTTGGCAACTCTAGCAGTAACCAGTAGTACTGGTCACAAACTTTTGTTGTAGAGGCCATTTATAGCCTCCTTGGTTATGTGTTTTTGTTTTGATCTCTATATCATCATCGTGTATGTATTGGACAATGCACTGGGTGCCATTTTGATATAATGGATATATTCATGAGCCTACTTTGATCATATGTTGTCTTCTATCTATATTCTAATACTGTGTGTTTGGAAACATGAATGAAAATCTTTAAAGTTACGTGCTTTTATAAAAAATAATTTTTTAATGTATTTTTTACAACGACCGAGTCATTGAAATCGAGCTGGCCGAGTCGATACGGAGTCGGAGTCGGAGTTTTAAAACATTGATTTATATACACATATATATATTAACAATAATTAATTTATAACTTTAATTCTATAGTGATTAATATTTACATTAGAAGGATTGGCATTGTAAATTTTATTTAACAACCTTATAAGTAAGAAATATTTAATATGTACATTTTGAGTGTTGAAATTTTTTGGTAATATCTCTCTTTTCAATAATTTAGTTATTTAGTCTCTTTTCATTCATTTAAACATTTTTCCTAATTATTTAATAAGTATACTAGTGCAAGGCATGCGATGTGTGCATATGCAGCGATCATATGCATACATCGTATGTTTGCTAATGCTCTTTTGCTTATAGATTGAAATGGGATATTCATTTATTTAGATGGCCATTGGTTGTGAGGTATATGCAGTGTTCATGTACTTCTTTTGCTATGCATTGCGCTGCACAGGTCCTTGCTTGATGTTTGATGAGGGATCCTGTTTCTTACTCATTTTCATGGTTCTTGCTTGATGTGATGCAGAATCATCTGTGTGATGTACTTATTGTCATGATTTGTCATGTTGTGTTTTGAGATCCCTTTGTTATATGTTGATGGGATACTCGTGTCGCCATGCATGTTTGCTTGGAGATCCCTTTTATGCCGTGTTGGCGGGATGCTCATCGTGCATGAGTTTTATGTTATATTGATAGGAGTCTTTTGACTGAGAGTTCCTGTAGTGGAACATCTTTTGGAGGCACTCTTGCGTGAGGGCATTTTCCTTGTATGATAGCGACCTCATCTCTTATGTACATCATCACTATTGACAGCACTTAATGCAGCGACCTACACCATCTTAACACTGGGGCCCAGGGACGTAGCTCGTCTTGGACGAACTCCATTATCAACGGCTTATGTTTTTATGTTGCTGATGATTGACATGTTCCTCTTCTTTACAGCATGCACATGTATTCATTTATGTTCTTTTAAAAATGCAACTTAACACATCACGAAAGTAAAAGGTCTTGGAAGGGTCCTTCGTCACACTCAGACCTGGATCAAGTGGTATCAGAGCGGTCTTTGTGTCGATGTGAATTGCAGTGCGAACAATGGAACGTGCAGCGACAGAGGATGAAAAAGCGATGTACGAGACCATGCTCAACATTTCCAAAAGGGTAGAGATAATCTATGAAACTCTATAGAAAGAGACAGAGGAAAAGGAGCGATTGTAGCTTCAGTTGCAAGCCATGAAAGAGGTCTTGGAAGAACTGAAGCATAACAACCAGAATCTTCAAACAGAGAACGCTGAATTGAAGATGTGTCTACATGAAGAGAAAGAGGAGAAACATAGTTTGCTACGACTGCTGCAAGCAAAGGACAAGGCCTTGGAAAAGCTGCAGCATGACCCATGTGAGGTAAAAAGTAATTCTCTGAATTCATGTATATTTCCTGATGATGATTTCGCTATTTTTGAAAATCACACCACAGGAATTGGCTCCAAACTATTGAAGAAAATGGGATATGAAGGAAAAGGCTTGGGCGTTAATGGCCAAGGCATTGTCAACCCCATCAAAGTAGAGGAATTACCGTGTCGAACAGGACTTGGGTATGTCAGAAAGGAAGTTAGGGAATGCACCACGACAGTTAGTGAACCACCAACAACAGATGATGAGAAGCCCTCATCAATTCTTTCCAAGCCAACAAAGGAGGTAAAAGATGTTGATTTCCTTTCGATTTCATCTTCACATAGTATGCTTTCCATTGGAGATTTGGAGATCCCAATTACAGGGACACACATGAGGCTCCTTACCAGGACGAGGCACGAGGAGGAAAAGGAACTTGGTGTTAATAACCAAGGCATAACTCAACCTCTGGAGGTTGTGCATAGACCTCAATTTGCAGGCTCGAGGTACACCAAAGGAGAATGCTTGAAGGTGTCAGATTCTTCTGAGACATTGTCAAAATCGTCGAGGAAAGAAAATGATGGGAACACATCCCCATCATCCCATGGCAGCGCCCATTGCAGGGAAAGAGCTGAGGCGAGATCTCATCGCCATAATGACACCAGAGACAACAAGGGAAGGTATAACCACTCTCGACATTTGAATGTTCATTTCGATTATAATCATGTTTTTAAAAATGAATGTAAAACATGGCATCGGAAAACATGTACCTTTTGTGGATTACATAACCATACATTTTCTAAGTGTTGGAAAAGAATGGTGGCACACAAAAGGATGAGATGTGAAAGACCCCCTCAACAGTGGGGAAAGAAACATGTTAAACAGATCTGGAGAAAGAAGATGTATTGTAGTCATTGCGACATAAGTGGCCATCAAAGAGCCACTTGTTGGAGGCTCCATCCAGAGCAGCACCTTAAAGACAAAGTGTCGATACATGAACCAGATGAAACGGTTGTTCGACCATCAAATGCGCCACAAGGAGGCGACCCATTCACCTTGATAAGTGAGAAATGGTTTCTAAATATGGTAGTGTTTCATGGTTGTTCTTTTGTAAATCATTTGTTGCATTTTAAAATGTAAAAGTGATGATGTGTTTTCCATCACTTGTTCAACAACAATGATGTCTGGTCTTATTTGATGTTGCATGTTAAACTGTGAAAGTGATGTTATGTTTCCATCACTTATCAAAGCAAATAGTGTTTGGCCTGATCTTTGTAAATCATGTGTTGCAGTGATGAAGTGTTTTCCATCACTTGTTGAAGCAACAATGATATGTTGGCCTTGTTTTCGTAGCTGGGGTCTTGCGCCCATCTTAATGTAAACTTGACCACCAAGTATGTGTTATAAATTCGTGGCAAGCGTGGGACGTTTGGGTCATTAGTTGGTCATAAAAGTCAAGCATGTAATTTGCAAAACAATGTACTATAGGTTGCAGAGATAGCAGGTTTCGGCTCGTCGCTTAAGGTTCTGAAGAACAAAGGTGAAGGAGATGGAAGCGAGACCTTTTCAGGACGCTTGTGATGCAGACAAGGTACAGAGAAGTTGCAGATTATTTTTATGCTTTTGGAAGACCAAAAGCTCCTCAGTGGGGAGGATTGATCCAGGTGGCTCCAGAGACACACAGGACAAAGAAGGCTTATGAACGCTCGAAAACCAAAGTGTTTAGAATGATGTCGACCCAGGACCAGAGCGTAGATCTCGTTGTCTTGATCACGGAGGTGTGAACGATTCGTCAATCCGAGCTCGTATGGGGGAGAACGAGCTAGTCAAAGTTTTGGTCAAAGTTGGGCGGTGGGCCAGGTTTAAGTGTCCTACAATTTGACCAACCCTGAGGCATGAAACCAAGCTCCCGAAATCGGTCGAAATTGTGGTCTCGTTCATTTGCCCAATATCCCTTATGTGCTAAAGAATTGAAAAATATACCTTACTTTTAAAATAAAAGTTAATAGAAAAAAAATTATGGTGGCCGGCCACCACCCCCGCCACCCCCAAAATCCCCACATAACAAAAGGTTTATTAAGGGGCCAATGGGCCATGACCCCTGCCGACCCTCTTGCAACCATAGTCCAAAATTAAATCAAAATTTTGGGTCAGCGGCCATCACCCCGCCGAACCCTCTAACCTTGAACCCGCATTCCATATAAACCATTATATTATGGGGTGGGCACGGGCCACCTTCAGTGGACCCAGCCCACACCCCCGAACACTCCACCATGTCACATTATTAAAGGTCGGAGTGATGGGAGTTGAACCCATCGCTGGCGGGAGGGGTCCGACCCCACCCACGCAGTGGCTCCACATACCATATGGCCAACCAACAAGTAAAGTACCACCTTAAACATCATCGCGCGACAATGTAAGTAGATACGGAGTCATGGGGGGCGGGTTGCCCAATGTGGAACCGACCCCCACTTAAATTGTTCCGTTTAAAACTTAAAACTAAAATGTGTTTAAAAAAAGGGAGGGGCGGGGATTGATCACCCGACCCCTCCACTATTTTTGACTTTAGCCAATCCTCCTAACTGCCTACATTGGTTAATCCGCCAGAGGTAATTTAAATAAACCTCAATTTTCCAGTGCGCCGAGGAGGAGGCATAGAGGAACTAGGAGTGGGCAGGTGTTTTGAGGCAGAGGAGGCAGAATCTTGGCATGCAGTTCGAGGCAGCGTTTTGCAAGAGGGGTGAAATTTCACTTTGTCAGATTTTGACAAATTTTATATGGTTTCAGCACTTCTCGATGCCACGAACGCAATGGCACTAACCGTGTCTCCATCTGAGTTCTGCATTTTCAGTCATTTTTCAGTATGTAGGTGGAACCATGACTACTGCAAAAACAGGGAGCCGAACCATGATCCTTGCAATTTTCCCGAGGTAATTTTTCACCATGTCGGAATATAGTCAAGTTTACAGTTGTTTTTCATGGTTTTCCGCAGGGATCGCAATGGCGAGGTCAGATTCGCCTTTGGAGCTGCAGATTTCCAGTCCACCCATGGAGCAAAATCTTTGAGGAATCTAGGGGGAATCTAAAAGATTCCTTGAACCCCAAATTCTCAATTTCTCATAATTCAAAAATTGGACAGTCAATTCTGCACTATTCGACGCCGCAAATCTGATGGTGCATTCAGATTTCTCATTCTCTCATTCGATTCTTCAGCCACTTTTCTAAGTGGAATGCAGGTGTCAACATCCATGTGCGAGCAGTGATGCGATTGATGCCGTGAGATCGATGGTCCGAGCAGCTTCAACAGTTTGACATCTGCTTCTTCGGATGGCCCTTACTTGTGAGGTATATGCAATGTTCATGTGCTTCTTTTGCTATGCATTGTGCTGCACAGGTCCTTGCTTGATGTTTGATGAGGGTTCCTATTTCTTACTCATTTTCATGATTACTGCTTGATGTGATGCGGAATCATTTGTGTGATGTACTTATTGTCATGATTTGTCATGTTGTGTTTTGAGATCCTTTTGTTGTATGTTGATGGGATACTCATGTGTCGCCATGCATGTTTGCTTTGACATCCCTTTTATGCCATGTTGGCGGGATGCTCATCGTGCATGAGTTTTATATCATACTGATAGGAGTCTTTTGACTGAGAGTTCCTGTAGTGGAACATCTTTTGGAGCCACTCTTGCGTGAGGGCATTTTCCTTATGTACATAGTGACATCATCTCTTATGTACATCATCACTATTGACAACACTTAATGCAGCGGCCTACACCATCTTGGCACTGGGGCCCGGAGACGTAGTCCGTTCTTGACGAACTCTGTTATCAATGGCTTATGTTTTTATGTTGCCGATGATTGACATGTTCCTCTTCTTTACAACATGCACATGTATTCATTTATGTTCTTTTAAAAATGCAATTTAACACATCATGAAAGTAAAAGGTCTTGGAAGGGTCCTTCATCATACCCAGACCTGGATCAACACTTCATCTCGTCCTTGGTTATTGGTTTGGCTATTATTTTGATGGTATTTATGATGTATTGATGAATCTTGAACTCTCACTCTCTCGTAAGGAAAAATTTATGGGTTTTCCTTTGTGGGTTTTTCCCTGGCCTCAAGCCTAATTTTTGTGTCTCTTGTCTCATGATTTCATGGTTATTTTCTGCTGCTCTTTCATGGTTTTATGGTTGATATTTTCTTTTGTATAATTTTTAAATGATTTTGAATGAATGCTATTTGGAATTAATGCTAACTGATCATTCAAAGTATTTATTGTAAGGTCCTATTTTACATAATATATATATATATATATATATATATATATATCTATATATGATAGTTGTTGTTACTAGAATATGACCTTTATCCTAACCATTATGCCAAAATCCATAATTTACTTTAAATTTATCATTAACAGGACATTGAATTTGAAAATTAAGTGTAGAGGACTACGTGGAAATTAGCTTGGAGATGTTTCCCAGTTTGCTCCTGCTCCGTTACCAAAAAACCAAAACCTCCCAACCAAGTTGAGCACAACCTTGATACTCAGCTCCAAAATACTTCCAAATTGGAGTATTTTGGTCCCCTGTGCCCAAAAGCTTCAAGAATAATCGAATCTTCGACTATGATTCAGATCTCTCATTCTCTTTCCAATCTTTCTTTTCCCCAAAATCCCCCCCCCCCCCCCCCCCCCCTTCAGTGGCTCTGTGTACTTGGGATAACTACCCTTCCTATGCGGTCACCGCCCTCTTTCACTGCCCCTTAGCAGATTTTTATTTGACATTCATAGCTTTACATGTAATTAGGAGGTGAGGGTACATATGTATATATCAGTGTTGATAATATCGGTATCGGGAAAATATCGGGGAGGGTCCAGAAAATATCTTATCGACAATATCGGCAAAATATCGGCAAATATCGGCATGCATA
>APFE030768160.1:3800-13800 GCA_000404065.3 Pinus taeda | reverse complement strand
CAGGTAAGGGAGGTTGAAACATACTCCAATAGTAATCCATTTTTTTCTCCACAAGATTCAACAATAGAGGTCGAATATCCAACAAAAAATAGCTTCAATAATGTCCCAAAACTAGATTAGAAACCCACCAATAGCCATTTCCCATAATCAAATATATAAACCAAGAAATGTGATTTCGAATCATCTTCAACGTCCATGAGATATGAAACTTTTATTTCTCCTACCTCATACTTGAATTCTCTTTCTATTTTCTTATCTGAATTAGTGAGCAAATGAGGAAGACAAGTTGCATATTCATAGTGGTTGACAGACCTATG
The DNA here is from genome assembly GCA_000404065.3 of Pinus taeda. Taxonomy (NCBI): domain Eukaryota; kingdom Viridiplantae; phylum Streptophyta; class Pinopsida; order Pinales; family Pinaceae; genus Pinus; species Pinus taeda. Next base: position 13,483 of record APFE030768160.1, on the reverse strand, counting down.
AAGGAGTTGACATGACCCTTTGAAGAGACATGTCTTATAACAAAGCCACCTAAAATTTAATCTTGAAGCTAACTTATAAAAATCATTTTGTTCAAGATATAATTAATGTAATCATAATATTTCATTAGATGCCTATTGGGACAAGTGTGTGTTTCTTCCTTAATGGACTATGTGTGTTAGATTATCTGAGCATTTTCAAGTTAGTTCTTTTGTTTGATAAAAATGTAATATATCATATTGTTGGGAGCACTCTGAGGCCATTGGTAAAATCTTCTTCAACTAGGGTAGAACGTTTCGATTTACTAGAGAAGGCAACCTTTTTGGAGATTTGCATACAAGTGGTCTAGTGGAGCTTGAAATCTTGCCTATCCTCTTTGATGGTTGCACCAATAATGACTTCTACCTAATGTTGTCCAATCACCATCAGGAAAGTCCGAATTGAATGTGTAGACAAACTACATCCATTTGATAGCTTACAACTTTTATTGCTCGTGTACTCAAACCTCTTGCTATCAGTGTTGTACGAATACTTGAACTAGGAATTTATAAAAGACTTGGAAGCAACAACGATGTCAAAAATACCATGAGGCCCTGTTATCCCATCGACATGGATTGCTAGCACTCTACAATTATAAAAGTATTCCCAAATTGTGGAAAAGAATTAAGGAGATGCACTTGAAAGCAACCTTCTTTTGAAGGAACTTTTCCGATTTTAAATTTTGGTCCTTTTTCACACTATCCACATTAATCCTTTACAATCACTAAGGGTTTAATTGAAGAGATTTTTTATGTTTTCACTTTTCTTGTCTTTTTGGGAAATATCCTCATAGTTGTATGATCAAGGATGTTTATGCTTTCAACTCTTTTATAAGAAATGTTACTAGAACTTTTGTAGAACACCAATATATTCATTAAATTGCAAATGGAAACCAGTGTAACAATATGCTCATTCTCCCAATGATGTGCTCCATAATTTTTCTCATTGATCCTTTGTTTATTTCCATCTCAACAATAGTGGCCTTCCCCTTGCATTAACATCAATGACAAACTTTCAACAATCTCCCCCTTTCTTATTGATGGAAATACTCCTACCATTTCTCCCCCTTTTCTATTGATGGTAATACTACTACCATTTCTCCCCCTTTCGGTATTCTATCCCCCATTGACATCAATGGCAAATGAGGTGCACCCCGTGTCTGCATTTTCTTCATATAACCTGTCAATTTCTCCCCCTATATTTTTTGTCACTAAGAATTGCTCTCCCCGAGTCACATGATTTACACTAATGATCTATGCCATTAATTTCTTGCCTTTATTGATGTATTTGCAAGCGTTTTTCAAGGAAGATCCTCCATCTCTGAATTTCAAATTAGATGAATTTCCTAATCCGTAATCATTATGTCATGGTTAGAGATCCTTGATCCAAAAAATTGGGCTATTATTTCCACGAGAATTATTTCTTCTAATTAACCTTAATATGTCCCTTTCCTGGATGCTAGCTTTGTCACAATCATTGTTTGTCAATATTTCTTCATGACACATCCTGGCTGGGAATAGTACCCCTTGGAACAAAGGACTCTAGAAGACCTTTAATGGTATGCTTACTCAATAAGCCTCTTAACCAAAATATCCAACTCAAAACTTTATGTACACATCTAGAAGTAACTATTGCGTTGAGGTTTGGAACATGTGTGCACATAAGGTTGTATGTTGTTGTACTATGCCTCTTTCATTGTTGTGCCTTCTGACCACAACCACTAATGTTTCTAAAAATGCACCTCCCTTGTACTTGCACAAGGTCAAGAGCATACTGGATCTGTTGTATTGATCTTCTCGGGTTGGAAAACTTCTCCTTGTCCTTAACATAAGGCTCAAACCAACCCCATAATGTCTTAGGATCTGCAACATAACGCAAGTACAGGAAACCAATACATTTTATGTATAGAGAATCCTACAATTCCTTGTCATCCATGGTTCTACATGATCAACTTGTTTATAGATCTCATCAATAACTTCATGGTAGGTCTTCAACTTGTATAGTTCCATGAAGAAATTAGGTGTTCATGTAGAGAAGCTTCTCAAGCAAAGAATCAATAAGCTTCCTACATGTTTGAACTTCCATATTCTCCCTTAATAAACTTCCTTGAACACAAATTTTGATATCCTTATTTGTGAAACATAAGTGCTAAAAGAAAAATAAAATGCAGCAGGGGATTCCTTGAATTGGCAAGGTAAAATGTAAATAATATTGAACCTCTCTTTCATTTCCCCTTCTAGATTATCTTTATTGTGCTCTTAGCAAGCTCAGAAAATTATATTGCCCACATGCTCTAAAATTTCCAATTAATTTGAGCACTTTAAGATGCATGTACATTGCGTCGATATCAAGATTGATTCTGAGTAATATATTAGGAATAGATGCTTAACTAACACAATTTTCACCAATGTCTATATCTATGCAATGGTCAAGACCAAATACAGAAACCTATTCACATAAAACTGAGGTCATGATAGCCCATGTGATTCCACTAGAGTTACAAAAGGTTGAAGTACAGAGTAAGTTTCAATATGGCTTCTAGTTTTTAGCAAGCAAATGTTCTTTAATATGCATATGGACCAACCAATCATAATACCTGAAAGAAAGAGAATTTGGAGACTCATAACATTGGTAGTAGAAGTAGGATTATCGAAATAATGATGTGCTTCAAAAGGTTTAGAAACCAAGGCTTCACTAAGCAAACCATGTTTGAGAAAGGCATTAATTTAGAGTTGTATAGGCTTCTACAGTCACATCAATTTAAGTTTCTAGCATCTCATGAATTCATATCTTACTTCTTGATTTCAGTATAGTTTTATTTCAAACTTAGGCAGAATCCCAATTTATAAAGATCAAGGAACCTTAGATTATGCCTTAGGTACATAGCCAGTCAGCAACTTGAACTAGTGTTTGTAGCATTCAAGGCAAGTTCAATTTTCGGTTCAACTTGTGTTCTTCTCTAGACTTTTGTAGGTTTCCTACATAAAAAAGTTTATTTGACTTTCTTAGGGGCACATTTCATACCACTTCTACAATCTCATGCTATATGTCCAAAATTGAGTCTCATGCTATATGTCCAAAATTGTGATAATGATAGTATTCTACATTGAACCTGAATAGCGAAGTAGTTGAACTGTGATAGTCATTGGAGATTTTTTCTTATCTTCTTGTAAGGTTCCTTCTAGGTTTTTGATGATAACCTTTGCCATCATTCTTACAGTATTCTCTACAATCTATAGCTTTATGGCCAAAATTATTGCAACAATAACAATAACCAAAGAATCAGGTTTGATACCTAGATGAGAAGACTTCCTTGATGATTTTTTTTAATTTCTTTGCCTTGGAGGAGATTCAATCCTTAGCTAAGTTTCATTGTTACTTGCATAGAAAGAAGATTCCTTGAGGTCATCAACATAACTTCTAGGAATGGGAGTGCTGTAGCTCATTTTATTTTCCTCATATATTGAAAAAGAAAAAATATATGTATGTGTATTTAAAAAAAAAAGGAACAAAAACAAAATCAATTTTTTTTAGCTTTAGGATTTTGATTGAGTGTTGATGGTGGATTAGATGTTGATTAATGCCAATGTGCAACATTAAATTCTACATACAGTGGGCCCGGGTAAATTAAAATTGTATGTAGATAAAGGTCAAACAACTTGTCGGGCAGAGTGAAGCGGGGTTGTCGGGCCCATCCGATGGCGCAAACATGATAACACAACGTGCACCCTGTTTATGCCATCAGGTGCCCTCATAAGCCTTCGTCAATGATTGGGGTTGACTGCAGATCAACGGTTGATATCCATTACGAGAGCAACCTGGCAAGATTTCTCCATACTGGTGAGTGCCCCCGTAGTGCTACAGTGAGTGTGTATTACATGTTGTCACTGCCTCATCACTACTCCATCACTATGATGTCATTTCCAACTCATCTCGTCACTTCATCCTGTCATTTCACCACGTCGTCTTCCACATGTGCATTTATTATCATTTTCCCCCCTTTCATTTCTCCATAAATCGCGTTACCCTCATTCCCCTCATTTTATTGCTTTTAGCTTACTATATTCCATTTCATCTTACTTCCATATTTTTCTGTTAAAGTTTAAGATAAGAGATTCTGCTACAAGTAGCTTGATGTTTAAATCTCTCTTCCAAAATATTTCATCCTCTGTACAAAAACTTAAAATCACATTCACCATTAGAAGGCCACTTTGTAAGAGTGTTTTTCCCAAAGAAGATTTAAAAGCATTGTCTATAAAATAAAAATTTCTGAGGTTTTGAAAAATGGGATAGCAAATCAATAATTTCCCAGTCTTGGATAAATGTCTTGGGCATTGACCTCTTCTCAGCCAGAGGTTGTCTTCCAAGGTACAACATTTGTTTTCCCTATTGTCAGGGAACAAAGAACAAAATCATTTTTCCCTGGGTTTTTCTTATTAGTCATTTCTTTGTTTTTCTTATTAGTCATTTTTCCCTAGGTTGGTTGAGTTATCTCACCAAGAAAAGTAGTCCTGGCTCCTAAAAGGCCTCACATGAGGTCTGACACCTCACAACAAAAGGCTCATTTCCTTTCTGATCCAGAGAAGTTAGTTTCTCAAAGAGTTTGGAAACCAAAATCTCAAGTAAATCCAACCCCTACCTTATCAACGCCTGGTACAAGTTACATTCCTGAATATCCCAAAACTTATCACTCAGAAGAAGTTGTTAGGAACCTTGACTTTTCTCAAAGAATATTGTCTCCTCAGAGTATTTTTCCAGAACCTACACTTGAAGAAGAATCTTTTGAATCTATTTCATTTCCTTTCCTAGAAATTGAAGAAATCAAAACCATTGATTTATTAGTTTTACATCATACTGTCAATTTTGTTTCTCAACTAGTCCCTATTTTTGTGATCCCACGTCATTCTTTTGTATTTCAGGCAGGAGGCTCTTTTGTTTCATCTCAAAATCAAAACATGGTGATTCCACCTTTTCTTCTAAACAAATATGCACCATTAAATCTTCCTCAGCCCATGAATGCCATGCCTCAAGATTATTTAAAGTTGTTATCAAGATTTACAAGGGAGGATGAAGTAACAACAGAGAAGCATGTGGCAACTTTTTGTGCCTTCGCTGAAAATTTGTATGTTGAATACCTCGATTTTGTAATGAGGCTTTTTGTGCAAGCACTAGATGGAGAAGAAAGAAAGTGATTTAAAACACTTCTTGCTAATTCAATAAATACTTGGGAAGAGTTAGAAAATGTATTTATACAAAGATGGGTGAAAATAAAGATCACGTTTATTCCCTGACTAAATTTAATGCAATTAAAAGAAAAGCAGATGAAGATGTGGTTGAATTCATCAAGAGGTTTAATAAATTATACAACGGTTTTCCTATATAAATAAAACCACAACCTGTAGGTACAAAAGTGGTGTTTGCAGGGGCATTTGAATCTGATTTGGTTGTACTTTGAGAGAAAGGTGATCTCCTAATTTGGACCAAATTCAGACTAATGCACTGGAAATTGAAGCTAATGTGTCTGATGCAGGGAAGATTAAACCTAAAGATCAAGTTGAAGATAAAAACAAGCGAAAGGAAGAAGCTAAGTTTGCTAGTCAGCCTAAAGATTCTCATGATTAGGAGCTAGATGAAATGACTCAAGTTATCAGGAATCTATCAAATCCTTCGAGGTAGATCCAACAAGCACAAAACATAAATTTTAATCCTCAATCTAGGAGAAAACCATTGCAAACTATGCAAAGAGAAAAAAGAGATCAGGATCAGGGGAAACACTACAAAAAAACCTTGTGATTAGCATCCCTTTTTGCTTCCTTTTTTGCGTCTAGAGACCGTTTTTGGTGCTATTACTATCCATTTATCAAATATGGTGCAAAACCTGATGCAAAGTTTTCACCGAATTTCGCACCAAGTCTTACATCAAGTTTAGCACCGGGTATTGTAATAGGTTTTGCACCAGATTTTACACCAAGTTTACGCCACGTTTTATGCCAAGTTTTGTGCCATCCTTTGCACCATGTTTTTCATCAATTTTGGCACCTAATTTTGTTTCACCATGTCTTGCATCCACTTTTTGTGCCTACACTTGCATCAACTTTTGCATCATCTCTTGCATCTTCTTTTGCATCATTTTTAAAATCATTTTTTGCATCCTTTTTTGAATATTTTTTGCATCCCCTTTGTGCCAAGTTTTGCATCGAGGTTTGTGTCTAGTTTTGGCATCTAATTTTGCATCTACTTTTGTTGCATTGACTTTTACATCTTGTTTTTCATCCATATTTACATCCTCTTTTTCATCTGTTATTGTGTCCACTATTGCATCCATTTTTCTTGTGCCATAATTTGCAAGTATTTTGACACCTCCCTTTGCACCCTTTTTTGTTTCAAAATTTGCATCCACGATTGCATCCTCATATACATCTAGGTTTTCATCGACTTTTACATCTATTTTTAATCCCTTTTTATATCCACTTTTGTGTCAATATTTGCATCAGGTTTTGTGTCTCGTATTGCATCTACTTTTGCATAGAATTTTGTTGCATCATATTTTACATCCATTGTTGCACCCATGTTTACGCCTACTTTTACATCCCTTTTTGCATCCTATTTTTCATCTTCATTTGCTTCTTTTTTGTATCTATCATTACATCCACTTTTGTTGTGACACAATTTCTGCCATGTTTTGTTACTATTGTACCCACGTTTTCTTCCAATTTTGCATCCATCTTCGCATCCTCTTTTGCATAAAACATTGCATCCATTTTTGCATCCACTTTTGTGTTGGGTTTTGCATCTCATTTTTCATCTTCTTTTGCATGTACTTGCATTGCATCCATATTTTGCATCTAATTTTTTTTATCTTGTTGCACTCGTGTTTGCATCCACTTTTACATCCCTTATAGCATCTTGTCTTGCATCTAGGTTTGCATATTTTTTTTTTGTCTATTATTACATCCACTTTCTCATCCACTTTTTTTGGGCTATGATTTGTGCCATATCTTATGCCTATCGTTGCAACCCACATTTTCTTCCACTATTTCATCCACATTTGCATCCTCTTTTGTGTCGATGTTTGCATCAAATATTGTTTATGTTTTTTGCATCCCATTTCGAATCTACTTTTACATCCACTTTTGATTCGTCTAATTTTGCAAATAATTTTGTTTTCACTATTGCACCCATGTTTGGCCCATGTTTACATTCCTTTTTTCATCCAATTTTCCCTCCTTTTTGCATTCATGTTTGTGCCTTTTCTTTTCTTACATTCATTGTAGTATCCACATTTGTTTCACCACAATTCATGCTAAGTTTTATGCCTACTATTATGCCCATGTTTTCTTCCACTATTTCATCCATGTTTGAATCCTATTTTGTGTTCAAGTTTGCATCAGCTATTGCATCTGATTTTTCATCCACTTTTGTGTCAATTTTTCTGTCTTTTTCTGCATCTACTTATGTTGTGTCCACTCTTCATCCAAATTTATGTCTATTTTACCCCCATTTTTTTTGTTCACTTTTACATCCCTTTTCCAACACACATCATATTTTTTTGCATTGATGATATTTCTTATGACATTGAAAATTATGAACAACTAATGACAATGTCAATAATTATAACGATGATGATAATGAAGATGATGATGATGACATGAATTGTGATTGTTATGATAATGACAATGATGATAAAGACAATGAGAGTTACAATGACAATAATGATGATGATGCTAATGACCTTGGCCATGCTTCCCAATTTTTAAATGTTGTCATGGTCAAAATCATAATAATTATCTTTGGCGTCATCTTCCAAGTCATCATCATCTGATCATCATTATCATTATTTTCATCTTGGTCATCATCAAGAACAATAATGGCATGAATGATGATTATTATGTTCATTATGAAGATGACAACAATTATGTAAAAATTATATTAGTTATGATGATGGGGATGCTGACAATTATAATGACAATGATAATGGTAGTAATGATGATGATCATCGATCATCTCTAAAAAATAAAGTTGTTATTTTTCTTGCATATATCATGTGTCCTAACAACCCTTTTTGAGCACTCGTAACAATTTTTAGGTTGATGATATTTCTTATGATGCCTATAATTATGAACAATTGATGACAATATCCATAATCATGATGATGATGATGATGAAGACATGAATGGTGATTATGATGATAATGAAATGATGAAATAATTGATGGTGGTGATGATGGCGATAATGAAGATGATGATCCTCCATCTAAACTAGGGAGGTACTCATAATGAGACAAAACGGTATTCTCAAGTTGAAATATTCATATAAGAAGGGATCTGGATTGATAAGCATCAATGATGATTTACATCATCATAGCCAACATTTTCAAAATAGTAAGGCCTTAACTAACAAGTTTATCTCTCCATTAGATCAGAACCCAATGTTGGGAGGCATAGATTTGGACACCACTGGCTCTCTAGGCACATACCCCACCAGGATGTTCACCAGGTATGCCCTCACATGATCATTTCCTAATCCACTATTATAATATTTGACACCAAGAAATGTCAATCCTCATGACTATTCTTATCTTGGATTAATGTACTTGACTTATGGCGATTAGTCCTAATCAAAGTCCAAATTCTCAAAGAATATTGGTCCCAGATGTTTATCCAATCCACCATTCTCCCTACTAGTGTCTTTACTAGGCTTATGATTGTTATTCCTGTCCATAGTACATTACACATGGATAATATGGTGTCTATCCTCACTCCCTCTCAACTAGAGAGGAGACATCCACAAGCATAAGATTTTCTCAAGAATACCCATCATTTTCATAGAGAATAACGTCATTAATTTGTTTTCATCGCATGACAACTTTATGATTAAGAATTCATAGATTTGTGGCAAAATGTTTCCCCTTTTGTCATTTGTGATGAAATAAAATAAAAAAGTGAAAGCCAAAATCATTAAAGATACACTATATTGATTTATCTAAGTCTAAACTCTAAGGTTGAAGTGAAAATTCATGGAAATCTTATACCTATGAGTTGTGCCAAACTTATGAAAACCTTATTCCCTAAGTCCTATATTTAAGAAAATGAAAAAGAAAGAAAAATAAGGGCTAGTGAATGGTAACTCATGTATTCACTCCCTCTTTGAAAAATATGAATATATGCACTCCAAGTCACACTTGATCACATGTTTGTGATGGTTAAATAATGAATTTCTATTTTCCCCTTGCATTTTCACTTCATCATTTAGGCACCTAATTGAGGACCTAGGGAACGTTTTTTGCCTAAGGCTTTCATGTCTACTCTTGGTTTACTTATGTCACATTACTGTCAATTTATGTGACGGAGTGAAATACATAAGTTTGTGGAGTTATTAGAGCAGTGTATTAAGTTAGTCACCACACACACATGTATTACATCTCATTGATCCACATGTGTGGGTTGGAGATTCATTTCTTGACAACTTTAATGGAGACTACTTTATGGCTTTAATGTATAACTTACAAAATATCTTGTTAAACATTGCGATTCATCCTTTCTTTTCCTCGAGATACTTGATAATATTGAAGTCACTCCCAATAATCCATGGAGATTGGGAGTATAAATTACTTGTGCTAGAAATAGAATTGAGAAATAGAGGTTTT
>APFE030768150.1:0-12169 GCA_000404065.3 Pinus taeda | reverse complement strand
GAGATATATCTCTGAAAGTGTCAGAAGGGTTCTTACCATCCACATATGAATTATATAAGCCTTACCTATCCCTGTAACCAAGTCCATCTATAGTTACAGATAACGAATATAAAAAACCAAATCAATACATAAGTGTGAGAAGCTCATAAATATAGTATGAGATACCATAATCTGAGAACGTTGGATAAAGGATTTTGAAATCTGTGTTTGCATATTCAAAAACCAAGCTATAAGTTTTGGATAGCCTGCTGCTCCCGAACGATAACTAGCAGTTCAACACTATACGGACTTCACAAAAGTTCTGTAACATTCTGTTCATATGCAGTAACAACAGACTATATTATTAATGTTGATTCGTTGATGTAACAACAGATTATATTATTAATGTTGATTTGTTGATTATATTACTAATGTTGATTGGTTGATTGGCATATTGTTGGAGTTGTTTTTACTGTGATTTTTTAGATTTTTTGGTTTTAGTCTAGCGGGAAAATTTGTGGTGAAATCTCGATTTCTGTTATTTAAAATTGTCTTTTCACTGTATATTGATTCAGCTTCTTGAAAAACTTTTAAGGCACTTCCATTGTGCAGGGGTTACCCATTAAGCTTGTCATTTCAATAAATTACTACCAGATTTTAGAGAATTAAACCGGTAAAACAAACTGGAAAAGCTTCCAAAAAGTCTCAAAGTCTCACTAAAGACAACTAGCATATTGTCTGGCAAATACTTTAATAAAAAACTAAATATATCTACTCCAACTATTTTAGGTTTGGGAGTTTTTTGGACATATTTTTAGTTGATTTTACCAGAATCTGGTAGATATTTGTTAAAATTACAAGTTTGAGTTGTCTAATCTACATAATCTAGATGCTCCAGAGTTTTTCAAGAAATTGAATCCATTTATACTATTTGACTTGGGTTTCGTAGTCACACGCTCTATCCTCCGGGTGGTGTTTCCCTACTTTGGAATCATATTTCATATGGTGGTTGAGTAGGCCTAAATATTACAAAATCTTACCCCAATTGGCTATTTGGGGCATTTGGTGGGCTAGAAATGAGGTTCAAAGATGTGTGCATGGTACAGAGAAATTGGACTAATGGAAACAAAGCAAAAATCACAAAGGCCATCTAGAGGCCCTCCAATGTTGGAGAAGTCTAGCTGATTTTTTGATGGAGCTGCAAAATTGGGTTGTTGTGGGAGTGGCCTGCTCATCATTAAAAATCCAAATGAACCATTCCATTTTTTTTGGTATGGCTAAAAATCCAAATGAACCATTCCATTTTTTTTGGTATGGCTATGAGGGTATCAATACTAAGCAGAAATTATTGCATTCTGGGGCTTATTGTTCTTTGCCAAATACATCAATTTGGAGCAGATCAACATTTATGGTGATGCAAAGATAGTAATCAAATGGATAAATGGTAGGGCCAGACTTGATGCTCCAATGCTCTCAGGCTGGATGGATTGCATCCAAAACCTAAAAAAAAAAATTGGTTGCATCTCCTTCACTCGTATCTACCTTGAACAAAATGTCACTACAGATTCTTTATCAAAGAGAGGTCTTTCTGCCACACCTGGTTGCATACGTTTCCAGTTCCTTCATAATGGTGATAGATGGATGATGGTTCCATTCCATTTGGTTAAATGATCTCTTTTGCAAACTCAGATGACTCAGATTTTATCTTCAGACTTTCAATTGTAAAATCTTCACTCTTTCAATGGTTGTTTGATCAATTGTAAAATCTTCATTGTTTCAGTTGTTGTTTGATTTTAGTTCTGTGGACTTTATCTATTGTTAGATGATGGAAGAGTATTGTTAGATGATGGTGATAGATGGATGATGGTTCCATTCCATTTGGTTAAATGATCTCTTTTGCAGACTTAGATGACTCAGATTTTATCTTCAGCCTTTCAATTGTAAAATCTTCACTGTTTCAGTTGTTGTTTGATTTTAGTTATGTGGACTCTATCTATTGTCAGATGATGGAAGAGTGGCATCATTTTTTAGTGCTCATGCACTTGTATAAGAGGAGACCAAGTAATCTATAGTGGATATTAGGATATAGTTATGTTATAACAATTGTGGTAGTTTTTTTAATTGTAAACATCCACAACTAAATATTCAAACAAAGGAGGTTATCAAAAACACAAACAAACAAAGATCTCACTTTTACCCATAATTATGCCAATAGGGATGTCTATTTTGGCTTCCAGATTTTTAATTTAATTTTCAAAAATTATTAGATGGATGATATGGATTTAATCAACATTGAGATTTATTTCCTAAGTAGTTGCTATTTTAATTAAATTCATCCATTAAAACAAATGTCATATGAACAAATGTTAAATGAAATGAGTTATGGTTTTTTAAGCATGTGGCATTGATAAGTGATGGTATTGGCCCACAATATTGTAACAAAATCCATTCACAAATTACAAATATCGATGATAATTTGGGAGTGAATCTTCATTGTTAAAATCTTGTTAAAAAAATGTATATATGTTTAACTTGTATATTAATTATTTTTATTAATAACAATAATAATAATTTTAAATAGAGGCACTCTCCAAGGAGTATGGAAAATATGTTGTAATGTTTAACATTTTGAATTAGTCAAAATAAAACAAAACAAAATAAAATACAAAAAATTAGCCATTCTATGGTTTTTCCCATGGTATTTTTAATAGTTGGCTTTTTCCCATGGTATTCTTCTCTAATATAGGCCATTTAAAATACTAATAATTAAACTAACTTACATACATCTAAAATGTGAATCTATCAAGCGCTAAGAGGGATCAAATCTATATTGAGCTCCAAAGCTCTTTTAGAATGAAAAAAGATTTAGTTAATTCTTGTGATTATTTAAATTTTAGCAACTTAAGAGGTATGACAAAAGAAATGTTTTGATGTGTATTATAAATTGATGCTTATCCACATTTACTAGCCATTTAATTTATATATGTATACTAGTCAAATTCTAATTAAATATAACTTAATTTTAGCCACAAAATTCGAAAAACATTAAAAAAAAATACTCTATAACTATCTAGTTTCTACTGTATAACACCATACATCTGATTTTGAACCAAATATAAACAATATAGCAGCATGGATATAGAACAAATCTCGCCGTTACAGCATGCATCCATATTCATGTTCCTGAATTCGAATTTGGTTATAGGATAAAACACATGAACCAAAAAAATCAAAGATTGAAAAATGACCAAACAACAATTTAGAGCAGGTGCGTGGCCAGAGGAGCCTGCAACTCAAGCATGTATTTAGGGAGCACAGGAATGATGCAAAAACTTCTTGAGATCTGCAACATGGACTTCAAAGCTGGAATCCACATGAAGACTGTTATTGGATTGTAAGGAATAAGCAGCCAACAATCATGTTAAACCCTAGTTAGCATCTGGAAGTAAAACTCCAATAAGATAAGGAGTACAACCCCAACAATTTAACTATGTGCGGATGACGAATTTTGCCGAGAGTCTTGATTTATGCAGAAAAACCATGATCGTGTGAAGAGCCAATCTCCATGAGTCCTCAGTGCAACTTATTCCCTTCGCCATTGGGCACAATGCCTCTGTACACAATCACCATTCCTCTGGTGATGAAGTTCTCTTCTTTTATGCATCTAGGACATCGGGGCTTCCAAAGTTCAGTTTAGGGAAGGTAGTGCATCTTCCAGGACCTGCCGTGGTCTTCTTTCTTGATGGCTCTGGTTTGAATTATGAATGCCCCAATTCCCAACGGCAATGAAGAGACAACAGTCCCAACGCTAAGACAAGTCCAAGCTTGATGTGGAAGGAAATCCACACACCAGAAGAAAAGCTATTATTCTTGAGGCACAATTTGCAGCTGGCTGAGCAGATAATTCAAATGACCCACTATCCAGAAGAATGTAAAGAATCAATTTCCAAAAGCAACCAAGAAATATCACTAAGATATACATCCAATCTACATGACAAACTTAGAGAAGCATGTGCTTGGGGTGAGAATCCTGAGGATGATGCTGCGAATACTGAAGCAGATGACTCATTTGTATAGAATTGCTAAGTCCAACCTGATTGGCACTCAATGGCCGAAGAGAGCAGAGATTAACCATAAAAAAAAAATGACCTACCTTCCACGAACTGAACTTTGGAAGCGACAACACTCTAGAATGCATAAAAGAAGAGAACTTCATAGTTCATCGGCAAAGGAGGAGCGGGGCCTGTGCATAAAGGCATCATTCCCAGTGGAGAACAAGTTGCAACGAGGATTTATGGGGAAGTGGAGATTAATACTCTGGGCAAAATCTGACAGCGGCACATGGTTACAGTGTTACGGTTTCACTCCAACCACAGAAGTCTAACCTTTTGAGTTGTGTTTACAGATAAATTGTCAAGACTCTGGACAAAATATCCCATCTGCACATGGTCACCTTGTTGGAAGTCATATATATATATATATATATATAACACAAACAAACAAACATGTTCACCTTATTAGGTTTTATTTCAATTATTGAAGTCGAATATATATATATAAATAACAATGTGGTGAATTGGTAACTACCAAACCTGATTCTAGGAAAACTTAGGATCAATTCTTGTAGTTGTCATACATCCAACAATATTAATTTCTTATGATTTTGGCAAGAGCCCTAGGATCAATTCTCTAGTTGTCATACATCCAACAATACTAATTTCTTATGATTTTTGCAAGAGCCGAGACTCACAGATAAGGGGAGTCTACTCCTTGAGCGGCACACTATAGTAAGATAATATACTCAATGTGATTTGAACGGATAAGGGGAGTTTACTCCTTGAGCGGCACACCATAGTCAGATAATATACTCAATGTGATTTGAACCCTAGGATCAATTTTCTAGTTGTCATACATCCAACAATACTAATTTCTTATGATTTTGGCAAGGGCCAAGACTCACAGATAAGGGGAGTCTACTCCTTGAGCGGCACACCATAGTAAGATAATATACTCAATGTGATTTGAATGGATAAGGGGAGTCTACTCCTTGAGCGGCACACCATAGTAAGATAATATACTCAATGTGATTTGAATGGATAAGGGGAGTCTACTCCTTGAGCGGCACACCATAGTAAGATAATATACTCAATGTGATTTGAACCCTAGGATCAATTCTCTAGTTGTCATACATCCAACAATACTAATTTCTTATGATTTTGGCAAGGGCCAAGAATCACAGATAAGGGAAGTCTACTCCTTGAGCCGCACACCATAGTAGGATAATATACTCAATGTGATTTGAACCCTGACCTCACGGATAAGGGGAGTCTACTCCTTGAGCGACATACCATAGTAAGATAATATACTCAATGTGATTTGAACCCTAGGATCAATTCTCTAGTTGTCATACATCCAACAATACTAATTTCTTATGATTTTGGCAAGAGCCAAGACTCACAAATAAGGGAAGTCTACTCCTTGAGCTGCACACCATAGTAGGATAATATACTCAATGTGATTTGAACCCTGACCTCGTGAACCCATCAGCCTCACCACACATGACTATGTTTGAAGTCCAATATTTTGGTCTACGTTTCTAGATATATCGTAAAGACTCTTGGCAAAATCTATCCGCACCGAGGTACATTGTTGGTATTTGACTCCAACAATAGAATGACTTAATCTTTAGTCTATGTTTACAAAGAAATCAGAACTTCAAGAATAATCGATTCATTTTGATATTATTTTTTATAAACAAGATCCATGTGGTAGCATGCCATTGTATTTTACTTAATCTCCAGTCTATATTTAGAGAGAAATTGTCACTTTAAGAATAATCGACCCATCTTGATATTTTCATAAAGAAGAGCTATGTGGTAGCATGTCACTGCTTTTTTGGTAAACTAGTGTTTTGGATATATTTGTATGCATAAAACACACATAAAATGCCCAATTTTATTTTATTTTTTTATTTTTATTTATTTATTTATTTTTTATTTTTTTTGAGTAAAGACTATTCTATTAAAATAAAAGAGTAAAAATATTTACAAAGAGGTTCCCTCTACCAAAAAGTCTATTGCAGGTAGCCTATTGCCTGACTTTTACAAAGATGAACATCATCACAGTAGGCATTCTGGTAAACTTAAGAAATTCAACACTACGCTGAGCTAGATAAGGATAAAGCTTCAGAAGAAACTGATCCCTTACAAAAATGATGTTCTTTGCAATGACTATTA
Source organism: Pinus taeda (assembly GCA_000404065.3). Taxonomy (NCBI): domain Eukaryota; kingdom Viridiplantae; phylum Streptophyta; class Pinopsida; order Pinales; family Pinaceae; genus Pinus; species Pinus taeda. The sequence goes on along the minus strand of APFE030768150.1, from coordinate 5,954 downwards.
CATATCCGTTGAGAACCAAAAATGTCCTGGAGACTATGAAGTTCATGCTGTTAAGGGAAGAGACCATGCATATTTAGAAAAATAATACCAAAAACAGACCTCAAAGTTTAGCTTTCTGTAATGTCATTGAAGCCAGGAAGCACTTAGACCTGCGGAGGAGAGCCGGAATCTTTCTCACTTGCCTGATTGGGTGAGCTTACCCAAAAAACCATCATATTATCTTCTACTTCCATCGTGTTGCTGCCTGGAGGAAGAACGAGGCTGAGAACATTTTCGGAGAGGTGCGCTGGCTCACATCCAATGATGGGCTCTTGAGGAGACGATGGCTGGGGATGAGAGTTTTTCTGCTGGCCCTCCTCGCGCATCATCCCAGAGTCATTGAGGACAACCCCAACTAAGCTGCCCTGAAAATCACTAAAAGTATGGGAATGAGACTGTTCCCTGGATGGTTCTTCCGAACTTGCAAGCTCATCCTCCTCCTCTAAGAAGATCACAGTTACAGTGGTTGAGATAAGAGGTTTGTGAAGCCTGCTTCTGAACTTGAAACGAGGAGAATGGAAAGAGTTGTTCAAGGTAGGACCGGAACTGTCAGAGGGCGGAGAGGAGGGCGAGACAGAGGCTAATGGATTTAAACACTAAGGGACAGAGCCCCCACGATTGCGAGACCCTCCCCTGGACCCTGAATTACTACCACGTATGGGGATTCCACGACGACGAGGCATTGCAATATGAATTTGCTGACTGACAGAACTAAGACACTGAGGGTGAGAGTGGAGCAGCCAATTACAGGCTAATTGGTCTCGGTTCCAGGACCAGACCTCCGCACTGAATAAAACCCACCAACAGAGCAAGCATTTGATGGAATAGCCTACCAACGAAACCCAATCACAAACGGATAAAACCCACTGCGCTAACAAGATACTGACCGGAGAGGCGAAACCAATACACCATACAAAGACGCGCGATGCAAGATTCTTGGACCAGACGCAGACACAAAGAACAAACTTAATATACCAGACTATAGCGGGCTCATACATAGCAGACACTCTCAATATACCAGATCCCACATACCTGAACCAGGGGGGCTTCCATATTCTTTGCGCGGTGCTGGAGCGCAAAGGAATTAACCGCCGGATGAGGATACCTGTCCCAATTCCGCTTGGTTTAAGCTCATTTATGCCTGAATGGATGCGTGCCATCCTGTATTTACTTCCCTGCAATCCGCCAGTACTCAGAGCCATTAATACCTGAATATAACTTGCCTTGAACCGCCATAATCCGCTGGTCGTATCACCAGCTGCCTCCTTCACATGCTCCTGCATTAACACGTATTGAAGGCACCCACATCCGGGTATAAAATGCCCATTACTATCTTAAGAATGTATAATTGATTATAATACAAGTATTCAATATAATGTTTCTTTCATAAAATGGTGTCTTATATTAATATGATGTGTTACTATCACTGTAGGAAGGTTTTGAGTTACAGAGTTTATAAATTCAAAAAAATCCAATTATCACATAGGTTTGTTAAAGAATTTTCCAATTAAATTTGAGCAGTTATCAGTTATTTTCTGCAAACCTCTGCATATACCTAGAGAAATAAAACTATTGTAAAATGAAAACATAGAATATTAAATACAAAATAATAAAATTATTGTAATACTATTGTGAGTTACTACTAAGAATAGATTTTTTGAATTAGATAGGTGAATCACATAAAATTACAAAAGGCTATATTGTAGTGCCTCTAGCCCTAAACTATAAATATAGTCAACAAATATAATTGAAACAAAGTGACATAATTAAAAGGTAGGCAATATGATTACCATACATGTAGAATTGTTCAGAATATTATAGATATCCATTACAAAGGTTGGAGGTGCAAACTTGCCATAGAAATAGGCATGATATGATGTGTACTTTTGAACAAAACAAGAAACAAGTAAACATTGGGACTTTTCCATAATAAGGTTTAGTTCTTGATAGCATGTATTTATAGAAAATGGTCAACTTCACAAATCATCCTCCTTTCAAGAAGGATTGAAAAGTTCAAATATGTAACATAATTCTAATAAAAGATTTGATGTTCAAGAACAAGTTGAAGTAAAATTAAGCAAATTGCTCAAACTTGTTTTCATGGAAATGAGGATCAAACAACTGTATAGGAGAACCTCTTGGTTCCATTGTAATTCCTTCACTAACAGTCATGTCTCATAAAACTTCTATCTTATTTTCATGCCCTTTTGAACTGTTGTTTTCATCTACTTCCTTCAGTTTTTGCGTAAATTGTTGTTTCCTCCTAACTCTATTAAGCTCTTGTTGTTTTACCAGTGAACATGGAGCTCCATCTCACCTGCCAAAAAAGGACTCGGAACTAGGTAAATGTGTAACATGAACACAAAAGACTGCTAAAATATCAACAACACAAAGTAAGTCTTTGCAAGACCAAGTGTATCATCATAATCCAAGAAAATGATATATGATTTCATTTTCAGAAATGGATGGTATTTCAAGCTTAAAACAAGTGAATGAAAGAATGCATGTGTCTTAAATTCAAACTAGATGAATTCCTAGGTGTTGAACTTGTGACATGGGTGATAAACTTTGTATAAACAGAAAACCAACGAAATTGTAACAGAGACCCAAAAAGAACCAATGTATTGCCTTCATGATTGAATTTAAGGAAATATAGTTGTTCTTTGTTCTAATGTCACCTGTTGAGGAGAAGATTGTGAGTCCTTTATTTTTGTTGTGTAAGAAGATGTAGAGTCCTATGTTTCTGTTGTGTTTTTTTTCAAGAGTACCAGGCTTCTCGATTTTTTGGCAGTGAATCTCAAACTCGCCAGTGTCTATAAAGACAAAAATCCATTAGTAGTGTTACATCAATTGATGCAGAAAAATCTAACGTCTCTGCCTAGTTGTATGTTAGCGATAATTTACTACTCATAAATACAATGCAAGACAATGACTCTTTGGATGTATGTGGTGTTATGCATGCATAGAGAAAATTCTCCTATTATGGTTCTCACCGATATTAAACTAATTTTATTGACCGAAATAGAAAACATTGTGTATGCATTGACCTGACAAGTGGACTAATGTAATGAACAAGGACACTTACATGAATTTACTGACCACTGACCACCTGTTGAGTATTGAGACTCCTTCCAATTGCGCAATATATTAGCAAGGAAGTTTCAATTGTACTTCACGTAAAGAAGTTGCAAAACAATAGTAAAATACATTTGAGACATTCGTTATACAAATGAAGCTAACTTTGTCCAGATTCCAAATAAATGCATTTGCGGATTTGCCAATTAAAAGACTAAGAAAAATTATAGCTGGGAAATAAAATACGAATTTGAAACAAAAGTTGACTACAAAATAATTGGCATGTTTGAGGTATAAAATAACCTTATGGGATCTGAACCTTGTTGTCCACGTGCATTCTTTGAGCTCACGGGAAAAACAACATGAAAGCCTTGGAAGTATATTGTAACTAGAAAAATCAAAATTGTGGGAAGCAAGTTGGTAACACTTTGGTAGAGTTTGCAATTGCACAAGAGAAAACACTTTGGTAGAGTTTGCAATTGCACAAGAGAAAAATCAGATTATGAAGATTTATATAGAAGCCAAACTAGACAACTACTAAGAGAAATACCCCGAGCTACAATTCTTTTGAAAAAGAGAACATGATAAAATAAATAAAGTTACATATCATCTATTAGTAACAATGAAGCACAAAATGGCACACTCTAATCCATAGCCTTTCTGGAGTACTCATTCAGACATATTAGAATTATACAAGCCAAAGAATAATTGTACAATAATAAGGGTGTCATTGCAAGCTCCGAGCTCTGTGATGTGACTATACATTCCAAACAACACATATGTAATTGCCTCACTTATTGTGATGAGAACTCCAATTGATTTATGAGCATCACTGTTAGAGATACTATGAGTACAAGGCAATAAATATTTTGTATTTGATAACATCAGTTTATGAGCTCATAACGCAAAACAAGATTGGTTGGAATGTGATGTGATAAAAAAAGCTCAAAATGTTCAATGAGCTAGTTCCAAATCTTAAAGAATGGATTGGGGTTTCCAAATGAACTCATAGATAATTCACATTTTCTATATGTCTTATGTTTCCTTGATCATCATAGGTCCTATTTGCAAAATCATTTCTTCCACTTAGGAGGAAAAGCATGCCCATGATTGGCTACAATATAGGAACAATGCAACATATACTTGACAAGCAACATAGACTAATCAAATGTATGAAGCTTAATATATGTTTATTTATGTTGAGCGCCTCTAGTGCCAAACATGTTTTTTCCCGCACAATGCTTGATGTCCACGCTATATTGTAATAGGTATGCTTAATAGTAAATAGATGAGCAAATAACAATTAACTAAAAAAAACTATAGAAATAATAACATCTAAAACAACCAGATAATAATGTAGTATCCAAAACCCTATATAAACTAAACAATGACTGGGTATCATGCGTAAAAAGATGACATGCAAAGTGAAGCAAAGAGACCATTGATTTTTGGTAACGAAATCTCATAAGATTTGGTTCTTTATGACACAACTATAATTCCTAGTTCTTGATCATCATAGCCCATTTGAAAATTAAGTTCTTGGTATGTTAACTGACTGACAGACTCTGTATCTATTCCATTGTTCTTGAAACTTGTCTATACAGAAAATGCATCCACCGAGTTGCTGACAGACAGCAAGAACAATGCCAGACATATACTTCACAAGAAACTATAAACTGATCAAAAGTATATATATATATATAATTAATATATATAAATAATATATATTTGAGGGCCTCTAGTGTTGAGATGTCATTTTTTTTCTTGTCAACAAATGCTTGACATTCACTAATTGTAGTAAGACGTGATTTAATAGTAAAATAAAATGATGAGCAATAACAATTAAGAAACAAATATGGAACATAAATAACATTTAATAACAACCAGCGAATCATATAGTATCCAAAAACCTCTACTATAACTAAACTAATGATTGTGGTATCATGCTAAAAGAGATATGCAAAGTGAGCAAAGAAAAATGGGATTTGGTAACTAAAATCTCACAAGACAGTGAAAACAAATGCATACTTTATTCAAATCAATGTTATTGTTTGAGAAACAAAAAGTGGATGCATAGTAGTAAAATGCATGTACAATCAAGAGGGAAATCATTTCCAGAGATTCTCATAGTACATCAATACTAAATGCAACGATGTGAATTTCAACTACACTTGATATTTATTTTTTAGAAAGAGAAAATACTTGAAGTGAAGTTTGGACTAAAGTTGTTCTTTCAAATTTAACAAAAGAAAACTAGAATGCTTTCTTGGTTTTAGGGATTGAATGTCATTGTACGAGGGTTGGTGTAGGAAGTACATGGGCAACTGCTATATCACTCCATAGTTGTGTGTTTGATCTCGCAGATGGCCTGTTATTTCGGCAAATCTCGTATAAACTGTAAATAATTTGGCCTCGGTTGTGTGTTACGTCTTGCAGAGTGCATGTTATTTCAGAACATGGGCTCGACCTCTGTGGCGGAGGATAATTTATGGGTTATATTTTTCAAGACTCGCGAGATAGTTTGATCCTATTTTGGCTCCTTTTCTCTGCCCTACAATTGGAATTTCGCTAACACCTTCGGAATTTCCCGGTGTGTGGTAGTTTGTGGTTGCTAAGTGGTCCAAAACTCACTGGTGTTTTTTTTTGGGTTTTGTGAGGCAGGAGGAGGTTTTCTTGGTTCTAAGGCTTGAATTTTAGAGTGGTGTTAAATTTATGTTGTAATAGGACATGATTTATTTAGAGTGGTGTTAAATTTATGTTGTAATAGGACATGATTTAATAGTAAAATGATGAGTAATAACAATTAACACAAAATTATAGAACATAAATAACATTTAAGA
>APFE030768149.1:81173-112284 GCA_000404065.3 Pinus taeda | reverse complement strand
CCAACCCTTTGGGTATATGGTTACTAGGTAGTTGCATAATGCTATCCTAGCCAATTTTGTCTCTCAGCTTGGACTGGTTACATTCCTCAACGGCTTCATTCTCTTGGTCAATTTTCATTTCAGAGAATTCATCAATGACCTGTAGAAACCTGTTGACTTCATCATCATCTTCAAAAAAATTCCAGTACTTGACATTGTCAAGTAAAGACGGCCTATATTTCACTTGGACTTCATAAGTCAACTTAGGAGGCAAAGGAGGGATAAAAGTGCTAGCAGACACAACAAGGGAATCAACAAGCTGATTCTTAGCTCTAGGGATGTACGAAATACTAAAGCTATTGAAAGAATCCTTGAGCTTCCATACCTCATCTCTGTATGCCTTCAGCCTAGGGTGCTTCACTTGGAATGTCTTGTTCATTTGCTGAATAATAAGGTCTACATCTCCAAACACTTTCAGATATTTGATGCCCATTTCTTTAGCAATGTTTAAGCCTAACATCAAGGCTTCGTATTCTGCTATGTTATTGGTGACCTGAAAAGTTAGCTTGAAAGATAAATGTATGCATTCTTGTGTGGGAGATACAAGAACTACACCTTCTGCTGCAGCGTCTTTAGAGCAAGCTCCATCAAAGAACATATCCCAGATTTGTGGGCCTTCTTCCTCTGTGATATGGAAAACCAACTTTCTAAGTTGCATGGAGGCCAACTAGGATTCTTCTGCTTGGAGGATAGAGGCCCCAAAATCAGTATCAACAGCATGGATGGGATGATTAGGAGGATTCCTTTCATCGTTGATGATATAAGCTAACTGAGCTTCTCTGTATAATCTCCTGCTTTCACCTCAAAAAACTGGGACGGTGGCATAGGACATATCATTCTGCAATGTCCCACCTAATCTCTTAATCCTTCCTCTGGAAAGTAGCATGCCAAACTTAGGGGGGACATCTGCTACCACAATATCCATCATCATGCTCTTCATGGGTAGTTGAGACAAGGTGATGGCTAGGTCTTTGATTAACCCCAAACATCTCACCTTTCTAGAGTCAAAAGAAAACAAGTCATGATAAGGCCTAGTGATGTCAAGGCCCAACTCATCCATGTTAGCCTTAGGCATTAGATTATGGCTGGCACCTGTGTCCAATAGACAATTGTGAAGGATTTTGTCATGAATGGTCAAGGAGACATAGAATGATGGGGAATTGTCATCAGAATGTTCAATCATTGGGATGAGGACAACAACCGGCTTGTCATCTTGCAAATTCACATAGTCATTGGATGCTTGTGCGGCTTTAAGCTCAAGGGCCTCCAAGATGGGTCTCTTAAAGGATTCATTCTTCACTAGTTCAATCAGAGGTATAAATATTTTTCAACTTCTGGATTTCTGATTCAAAACTGAAGGGAGAAGCGGGCTTTTCAGGGCCTCTTACCTCTTGAGCTAGAGCTTTGAGAATGAAGGGATCAGTTGCTGGTCGTTTTTGCTTGTTAGTTTGTTGCATTGTAGGGACGGTAGCCCTTTGAATAGTATTCACCTTGGACCTTAGATTGTATCTGTGTTGGTCATCAGTTTGCATAACAACCCCACCATCCCACTCTTGGTTGTTTTGGTCCTCGGATAGTGACTCTTCATATGCAGCTAGGGTAAAAAAAGAGGCACTCCCTTGTCTCCCAGACAATGGATCTCATCGTCTTCCTCATGTTGATCTTCATCCATGACCGCATTCTGCAAGGGCATCTTCATCCTTTGGTCTTCATTTGCATCTTTGTTTCTTTGAGGAACCTGCAACTGCTCATTAGTTTTTCTGTATGGGTTCGGATTTCTAAAAGCAAAGGCATTAGGAGCTCTTCCTTTCCCATAGTGTTGTTCCGTCTTTAGCTTGGATATTTCAGAAGCTAATGACTCTATTATCTTGGTCACCTTATCTAACTTGGGATCTAAAGATGATGAAGATTCACCCCTCTGTCTCCTTCGATCAACATGTCCCTTGAGTTTCTCTACAGCCATGATGTTGGATTCTACCTCCAAGGCTGCATCCTGCATCTCAGCCAAAGTAGCACATCTTCTCTCTCTCAATAGTAGCCTTTGTTTGTGAACCAATTTACAAAGGAGGACAGGTCCTAGACCACCAAAAGTTTATTGATAGTTATGTGTCAAGCGAGTTGAGATACCAAAAAAAGAATAATATGATTAAATTCAATTTGTTATATTGTATTTTTGTTTTTATTAATTAAAATTTTTATAGCTACAAACTTTATGTTTAAAATCTAATTAAAAACCATATAAAAACTTTCTTTTCCATCAATTAAAACATTATTTATATAATAAACATCATCACATTATATGTATGTAGTATAAAATCAAGAAAAAGATGATAATTTTTCAAATTTAAGAACTTTGAAAAAAAATATTCTCCCGTTGTACTGGAGAATACTGTCATTCTTTTCAAACATCCATTCGCCGGATTTAATGTGATTAATCAGTGTTTAATGATATTGCTTGCCATGAATCCAAGCAATCCCAGCGTTTTGGAATATATTCTCTTATATTTACACAAAATATTTGAGACATCATTGCCAGATTTTTCCCATCCAAGCTAGGCTCTCTTTAAATGGGAATCTTTGTTTTCCACTTTCACAAGAAAGTCGCTCCATATTACATAGAGATTCAATTAATAAAAATAAGAAAAGCTATATTAAAGAGAGATTCAATAGAAAGTCGCTATATATTACAAGATAAAAATAAGAAAAACTATCTTAAAGAGAGATTCAATTAATAAAAAATATGCAAACCGCTATCAATTTCCTACTGAAAAGATGCAAAATCCATGCCACTATCAACACAAAGGCACATCTGCATGAACACTTCTTTTAAATCTGGAAAGCTAAAACTCCATAATTCAACTGAAGCGAATAAATATAAATACATGCATTAGAAAATACACATCCAAAGATCAAACAAAATATTGTCTGTATTTTGAAGTTTATTACTTTCTTGACCAAGAATACAATTTGCCTCATAGGTCCAAAAAAATTGAAGGGCCATGAGAATCATACATTCCAGAACAAATAAAAGAAAAACTTGCACTTAAACATTTCTTTGGTAGATCTCATCTCAACAGGTTTAAGCTCTAGCCATGCTTCAAAGTGGTGCTCATAAAAGATCTGAAACACTTGAATATCTTACTTATAATCCATCGAAATGACCCATCCAAACCATATTTACAGGAAGTCTTCGGATCATTATATCCCATGGTTTTTTCTCTCCCTTTTGCTGTACAGCAATGTTCAAAGCAATACAAACCAATATAATACAAACCACCATGGTTTTTTCTCTCCCTTTTGCAGTACAGCAATGTTCAAAGCAATACACACCAATATAATCCAAACCCGTTTACTCTGGAATATTTATGAAATGCAGATGACTCTATCTGGCCTCGAAGGTGCCACTGATACGTTTTATTGGCATTCATTTGCTCAGACCATTGTTCGGACATGATAAACACTCTGGACAGCTCCCCTGCAACATATCTTGTATCAGGCCTCTTTCCGGGGTCCGGATCCACACAGGAACCAACAAGCCTCGCTACCCTCACTGCGCAATCTACAGGAAAGGAGTCCCTGAGCCGAGGATCCATCCATCTCCTCAGCCTCCCAAAATTATCGCCGGCCTCTGAAATAACAATATTTAGGCTCTGTATAAGCCCTATTCTCCTAATACCGTGACCGCCCTCATCCGCCACATACCTTATCGGTTCGTGCCCAGACAGGAGCTCCAGCAACACAACACCCAAGGCAAACACATCCGCTTTATGTGACATGATGCCGTTGTTGATGTATTCTGGCGCCATGTAGCCCTGTGTTACGGTTATCTTCATGCTGGAACGTTGAGGAAAAACCCCGACCCCTTCTGTGTCATATTCTCCGGCGAGATAAGAAGCGCCCAAATGGCAGATCCACGCTCTGTAACCAGGCTCCGTGACGAGAATGTTGCTGGACTTTATGTAATTATGGACGTACTTGATATTGGTGTCGTGGTGCATAACTCTTTGCAGGAAATGCAGGCATGGAGGATCTGGCGTAGTGATTTTCTGAGTGAATCGATTTGCAGGAGCCTCAGCAGCCTTCTCCTTTCCTGTGGCGATATCGAGCTTTGCGAGGGTCGCGTGACCTCCAGAAGCGGGCGCTCTGCAAATCCTGCCTCCACCGATTCCTGTCAGGCGTCGACTTTAATGCGGAGGGTGGCAGAGCTCGAGGAGGGTGGAGGAATGGTCGGCGGGTGAAGCCGGACGTTTTCGGAGCTTTTTCCGAGCAACTATAGAAACCGGGCAATTCTTCCGTCTTGTTAGACTACTCTATTGTTATTTATTTATTTTAATATTATAATTTTTTTCAATACAATTCATTTATATTTTAATCCAACATTTTAGTTTTAATTTTAATTTTTTATGAGATATATTAAATAAATTATAATATTAAAATAAATTCTATAAATTTATTTTAATATAACTCTCATATTATAAATTTTATTCTAAATATAACTCTCTTACTCTCTTATATATGTATTGTATGAGATATATTAGAATAAATTTATAATATTAAAATAATTTTATAAATTTATTTTAAATATAACTCTCATCTTATCAATTTTATTTTAATATAACTTTATATGTGTTTTATTATTATATTTTTATTTTTTTATAATATATATATATATATATATAAATAAAAATATTGTCTATCTAAATATAATTAATATTATATATTTTTTATTTAATATTTAATATTATATATATAATATTATATATATAACTTTCATTTATTTTTTCATAAATGAAAATATAATTTTATTTTTATATTATATTATAAATCATATTCCAAACAAATACTTATTGATATTACTAAGAAAACAACATTTACTTTGTGAACAAGTTTTTTTTATGAAAAAATCGCATTATGGAACTAAATTGATAAACCAAGAAAATACACTGAGTTGAATTGGTTATGTCATGTCCTTAAATGCATAGAAAGTAGACGACTCCTTCATATGCTTTGCAACATGAACCTACCATTGAGGCCCTCCTAGGTTAGTATTCTTTTTCTAGTCAGTTGACTCTTGTTGCCAAGCTTTTTCATATGGTCCACCTTGCCACACAATAATGGCCATAAATGCATAGAAGGTTGATGACTCCTTCATATGCTCTGCAATATGAACCTACCATTGAGGCCCTCCTAGGTAACATAGTTTTCTTTTTCTAGTCAGTTGACCTCTTGTTGCCATGCTTCTTCATATGGTCCACCTTGCCACACAATAATGGCCATAAATGCATAGAAGGTTGATGACTCCTTCATATACTCTGCAACATGAACCTACCATTGAGGCCCTCCCAAGTTAGTTTTCTCTTTCTAGTCGGCTAACCTCTTGTTTCCATGCTTCTTTATATGGTCCACCTTTCCACACAATAATGACATTTGATCTTTTGATGCTTGATGGCATTCACACCATTGCTCTATCATTTCTTCTTGGTCCATTTACCTTTTCCCTTTAATTTGATGGCAAAAGTCTTCTAGATGCCCTTTGTTTCATTGCCCTATGTTCTTTAATTTTTCATGCTATAAGAGCTTATTGCAAAGCTCATCAAACTTCCAAGTCAACATTAACTATTGTCCAACATCTCAACAAAGTACCAACTATGTTTCCTTGTTCCATCTTCAGAGAAATGCCCACCAACCATTTTATGATATCTTTCATCTACAACAAATTATCTTGGAATGATGCATGCTCTACCCTTGTCCAATGTCTCATGCAACTCTTTCAAATGTTTCTAGATCACTAAGTCTTACTTCTTTGGACCTCTAACATTCCCCCTTACATTCTTGAACCAAAGGAGGTGGTTATTAAGTAGACCTGACTCCCAAGGTATTGAGACAAAGAATGGGGTCTAATTTCTTTATTTTATTTTTTTGTCATATAAAAATTTTATTTAGAAACAAATGGAGTTTATCAAATCACTAAAATTACAATCCTATAATGGCATTGGGTTACCAACTCCGAGAAGCTATAGAATTTGGTGATCATTTTTCTAACTAAATACTATCTGACTTACTATCCGAGTCTCCGACTTCTTCTATAATGACAAGTACTTGAAGGCGATATTGGATTTATATATTTACAAGACTTTCACATTTATGCGACCTTTTTTCTTTTCTTTTTTAGTTTCCTTCATGAACCAAATCATGAATAAAGACAACTTTGCTTTACAGTGATTTTGTCCAAGTCCCATACTATGGTGCCACATGTTAGGAACAACCTTAAAGGCATTGCAATCCTTCCATCATCATGGAAAATCTCTAGTTATAATTAGAAGTTTCCAAAGAAGAGCATACAAAATTGCCCAAAATTATTATGCATTCACAAACCAACAAATTCATTTATGCACAAACTTTTTCACTATACCTTAGTCTCTCAAAATATAAAAGGTATTCTTTACTATATTGTGCATGTTGTGACTACATTGAAATTGGATTTATATTAAGAAGAAAAGAGTTTGTTCGATCCTGTAAATTAATTATGAAAACAAAGATATGTGAAAATCTTTATCTTATCTCTATGTTTAGCAAGAGCATTTGAATTCACTACACCCCAAACACTCCTAACTAAAAAAAAAATGGATATTTCAAAACAAGGAAAGAAGGCAATCAATCTCTATTATCTTGTACAACTTGATCGCTAATGAAAAAAGGCTCCCTTATTTTGGGGTATTAACTTCGTTCATCTATGTTTCTCAAAATATAAAAGGCCATCTTTAATATAATCCATCAATGCCTCCAAATATGAAAACTTTTTCTTTACTATGGCATTCATGTTGCAAATACCTTGAAATCGAGGAGAAAATACATCATGCAAATAATGTCAATGGGCTAGAGGAATCTACAAGTCATGAATAGAAATTTGGTTTTAGTGAATCCATGAGTTTATGTACCACTGCAACTATATGCTTAGTATTAGTCAACACAAAGGGGGATTCATCTTGTATAGGGGAGGGATGCGATTACCTGTGCGCCCTCGTGTCCACCTAACCTACCGACGTGGGGACACCACAATGTTGTACGACAAGTGTCCAGTGGGTCCTGCCATGTCTTGTGATGGGTGGGTGCATTAAAAGCATGAAATTTCACATCATTTAGGGTTTCATCCGTCGTGTTTTACGTAATGTGTTTGCTTCCCTACGTTATTTCGTTCAAGTTCGGTGTGTGGGAAATCCACTCCATTGGTGATGGCTCTTGTCGACTCTGATACTGGTTCACCTTGTCTACCATTTTGGTGTTTCTCACTGGGAAAGGTTGTTTGCAAGGGTTCATTTTCCATTTAGGGTTTATCCTGTGGTTTCTTTACCATGCCTAGCATTGTTGTTTGCAGTGGTTCGTTTGTGGTTTAGGGTTATGGGTGTGGTTGCTTGACCTATTTCAAAGGGGGTTTAACATTGTCATTGTTGTTGTTCATTCTGCACTGTCGAGGGTTTACAAATACCTTTGTTGTTGTTTCATCCTCGAGACCTGTTGTTTGGGAAGGAGCCTGTGGGAGATTCTATGCAGTTCGATGGTTGGCATGTAGGTTTCGAGGTCCATGAAAGTAATTCTACAAATTCATGGGTTTTATTTCAATTTTTTTTAGGTTTTTACCCAAATGCTAATATTTGCTTGTGTTTGCAAGTTTGTGTTGTAGGTGGATGTCGCAGAAGAGGTATGGTGAGGTTTGTGGGACATTGGGGGACGTTTGGAGATGGTGGTGGCTTCTGTGGCTCTCCGAGTAGGATTCTAAATCCTACTAGCCATTTTGTTCTTCAACACCTAAATTTGTTGTATGGAATTTGGGAATTTAGCTCTGGTGTTCTTCAACACTTAAATTTGTTGTCTGGAATTTGGGAATTTAGCTCTAGTTGCACTGCTGTGTTTTTTAACACTTGAATTTCTGCCCTTTGTTACGATTTCTACCCTCTATTACAATTTCTTTGCTTGCTTGTAGCTTATATAGTCTTTCTTATAGGCTTCAAAATGCTCAGTTGTTATTTCTGAGAAGTTTAGGGTTTAGGTTTTGTTCCTTTGTTCCTGTTTTTGAGTATTCATTTGTTCCTTAAATGTTTTGTCTGGAATTTTGGAATTTGGGAATTTGAAAGTTTTCCCTTACATTAATCAAGGAACACCTAAATTTGCAGTCTGGAATTTGGGAATCTAGCTCTTGTTGCGATGTTGTGTTTTTCAACACTTGAATTTTTTCCCTCTGTTACAATTTTTCTGCTTGCTTGTAGCTTATATAGTCATTCTTGTAGGGTTCAAAACGCTATGTTGTTGCTTCTAAGAATTTTATGGTTAAGGGTTTGTTCCTGCTTCTGAGCATTCATTTGTTTCTTAAATTTTTTGTTTGGAATTTGGGAATTTGAAAGTTTTCCCCTACATTAATCAAGTAAAATGGAATTTAGTGGTATGTGAAGGTTCCCCACTTGGTGAAAATGGTAGCTTTTTAATTAATTCAATTATTCCTCTCTTGACTTTTTCCTTACAGGCACTAGGTTGGAAACCCAGGTAGAATGTTGAATTTTGAAGATGATCCTTCTATCTTATAGCTTCTTCAGCTCCTTTTGAATAAGTGGGTCCAAGGTAGGATGATTCTGAGAAGTTTAGGGTTTAGGGTTTGTTCCTTTTTTCCTGCTTTTGAGTATTCATTTGTTCCTTAAATTTGTTTTCTGGAATTTGAGAATTTAGCTCTAGTGTTCTTCAACACCTAAATTCACTGTCTATAATTTGGGAATTTAGCTCTGGTTGCACTGTTGTGTTTTTCAACGCTTGAATTTCTACCCTCTGTCACAATTTTTTCTTGACACTTGTAGTGTTGCTTATATAGTCTTGCTTGTAGGGTTCAAAACTCTCTATTGTTGCTTCTAAGAAGTTTAGGGTTTAGGGTTTGTTCCTTTGTTCCTACTTCTGAGTATTCATTTGTTACATTTTATCGATGACAAATGTTGTGTGTTAAAAATTGAAGGTTGATGCTATATTTGATCATTTGATGACAATGTTATAAGTTTCAACTACTAAATGGTTGATGCTTGAAAGATTATGGTTAATCTACTACAAAAATCTAAATTTTCATATATTTTGCAACTAGTTTGACATTTTTCTTCTTTTTTTGAACTAACATATATCGAATATATTAAAATCTATGTTTTACTATTTCTGCAGCTAGGGAAGGGTGTTCCTCTTGGGCAGTAGGTGAAATTGTGATTGGTATTTTGTATCTTGGCTTCATGTATGGGGCTAAAGTGGGTTGCTTGAGAAAAGTACGTGACCCTCTATTAGAACCTCAATAATGACTAGCATGGGATACTTGATTTCTTCTAGATACATATCATGTTTGTAGCAAGGTAGTGGCAGTAGTAAGTGGATCAGCGAGCTTGTTGAGGATATTGGATGGATTAGTTTACAAGTTGTAGATTCATGCTTATAGAGTTATTTGTGAAACTTATAGGTAAGTGAGAGTTGGGTGGAGTTAATAAATAGCTTATAGTGTGGCCAATGGGTGAAGTCTTTGATGGAGTGCATACCAAGATAATGGGGGTTATTGTCTATGTTGGTCAAATGTCACAAGCCAAAGATGTAGGATGTTTTTTAATGTAATAAAAGTTTTTCATATAGGAGAAAATTATATTAGTGCATTGAGAGAAGTGAATTGGTCTTGCAATGCAGGGTGGATGAACCTCCGTGTCTCTATGACATGTGTGGCTAAGCTAATTAAAAAAAATAACATCCAACATGTAATATCACAAAAGAAAGAAAGAAATGACCTTCCTTGTTCAGAAAGGCAATGCCAAGGATCTATAGAGTCAACCCCTCGTCCATTATTATATATTTAGTTTTCTTAAAATATTGTTTATCTCCTAGGCATTAACACACGTTGTTTCAATCAATAAGCGAACTAGCAGTCATGTATTTTATGTTATTGAGAGCGAACTAACAGTCATGTCTTTTATGTTATTGAGAAACAAAACCATTTATCAAGTTTATTTTATGTTATTGAGAAACCAAATCATTTATCAGGTTTCTTTTATGTTATTGGGAAACAAAATCATTATCATGTTTAAGTATGTATTGAGTAATTTTCTATTATGTTGTGAGTCAAATATTTATGGTATGCAGCCATTCTTAAGCTTAAGAAAACAAAGTAATCCTCTAAAAACATCATTTTGAAAAGGCGCCAAATTGTATTATCAAGCAAGTTGTGTTGTTTCTTAATACTCCAATTGAGTTCTCGCATACCTGGAGCCTTCCTTGGCCATTGGGGCACTCTAATTTGTTTACAATCAGATTTAATCACAAGCATGACTTAGGAGAATGTCATCAATCTTATCTACACAACTAATTTATAAACATAATTTATTCATTAACAATTTAATTCATGGATCACACAACAGATTACAAGCATGAAGCATTCCATACAAAGATGAGTATGAATACCATTTAAAATCAAAGGAAGTTTTCCAAACTAGTTACTGAGTGTTTCACTGCCCAACTATTAGAATCAACAATGGATTACACCTCCAATCAAGACTCTAATGTCCAATGCAAATTCAGTTACTGAGTGTTTCACTACCCAACTGTAGGTATCAACAATGGATTGCACCTCCAATCCATGCTTTGATGCCACAAGTGCAAAGGAAATCTATTATACGCCTTTAATCTCATTATTCAATGCAATACTTCTTTAAGCTCGTTATTCAATGCAATTCATTTCTCATGATTCAGCCAATCTGCTCTAGATAGATTCTTTTAGCCCTTATCCAACCATCAAATAGATATGGCACTCTTTTCCATTACCCTACACAACAAGAACTATTCTCTCTGTTTAGAAGTTCCTTAGGAATCTCCTTACCTTCTAGTGTTTTTTATGCAAACACAAGAGTCTAAGGATAAAATTTTAAAATGTTTAGAGGTTCCTTGGGAATCTCCTTACCTTCTAGTGTTATTTAGTGCAAACACAAGAATCTAAGGATAAAAGTTTAAAAGATTTAGAATTGGATTAAGGGGGAATGTTGGAGATAATCCCTTGGGATTTTTGTCCTAAAATAAAACTGTACATAAATAAATTAGGAAGGTGAAATTCCCCTTCGGTAATGAAATGAAGGGTAATTTATTTGTATAAGTTTGATGACTCATTAATGAAATTCACAATTGGAAGTTACCTCTAAGAGAACTAAATGGAAAAGGTACTAAATGAAGGGTCATTTATTCGTATAAGTTTGATCACTCGTTATGGAAATTCACACTCGGAAGTTACCTCTGAAAGAACTAAATGGAAAAGCTAGTCAATGAAGGTTCATTTATTTGTATAAGTTTCATCACTCATTAATGAAATTCACACTCAAAAGTTAACTCTAAGAAAATTAAATGGATAAGGTAATACAAAGCTTTAAAGAAGCAATATTTGTTAGCTCTTATTTGCTTCTATTTTAACATGCAAAGCTTTAAAGAAGCAAGAAGCACATGCACTATGTTTGTCTTCTAAGTTAACTTGCAATAAATGAGGTTGCATATATGGTGTGAGGTTAGGTACTTTTATAGTTCACTATTTTTTGGAATTTTCATATTTAAATAAGTGACTTGTTCAATATTTCGTTATTCATTTGTTTGTCATCATATTTACAACTCAGTTATAAATGTGTTGTAAATCATTTGGTGTGTGGAGGTAATATAAAGATTTAAAGAAGCAATATTTGTTAGCTCTTATTTGCCTTTTTTTAACATGCAAAGCTTTAAAGAAGTAAGAAGCACATGCATTGTGTTTGTCTTCTAAGTTAACTTGCAGTAAATGAGGTTTCATATGTGATGTGAGGCTAGGTACTTTTACAATTCATTGTTTTATGGAATTTTCATATTTAAATAAGTGACTTGTTCAAGATTTCATTATTCATTTGTTTGTCATCATATTTACAACTTAGTTATAAATGTGTTCTACATCATTTGGTGTGTAGAGGCATAACAAAAAATCCCATTTGTATTCTCAGGTAAGATTTCTACATTATAATAGACTATAGATGTTCCTTCTAAAATGGATTTTGGTTACAATGTCGTAAACAGTATGAAATAAAACAACCTAGGTTGTAAGCCAAAATATTTTTGTGACAAGAAAACGAGATAATCCATCCAAAATCCACATCATAATGTGGTTACAACCAAAAACATATGACACCCATATTCTTTATGGCCCTGAGAATCTTTAGTGCCAAAACTCCTTGAGTTACCTATTTTAGCCAAGTAGGTTGGCCTACCTAAAAATGGTTGATTGTTTCCATATGATTCAGTCCAATTTGCACCTTCCAACCATGGAGGAATTGAGTACCCATGCCTAACATTTTCACTATTGACCCCTGCATCAAGTGGAGGTGTGTGATGAGCATACATAGAATTGGCAGCTCCTCTAGTAGGAATAAGGCAAGCGAGTAAACCCCCATTTTGATAGTGAGTCACTTTAATGTTTATGAGGTCTTGGAATAATGGTGTATTATTTTCAATATTGTCCAATGTGTTTGACATAATCCTAGTTTCATCAACTGTGCTTGCATCATTGTCAACCATATCAGTCATCCCTTATTCCTTTTCAAGCATTTGTTAGCCTTTCTTGATTATTTTTCTTGTCTTGTCATTTGTTTTTGTTTGTTCTTCTCTTGCCTTGCTTTCTCTCTTTCAAGTCTTTCGCCTGCTCGATGTTGTGCTACAACAATCCTTTCTTCCTTCTTCTCCTTGGCTAGATCCTTCTTTTTCTATTTTAATTCCTGAACTTCAAATTTCTTCTTTTTCAGACTCAACTAATAGGTTTATATAGTCTTCTGAGGTGAGTAACTGTGAACTTAGGCCCAAATGAAGACTACCCAGTGTTCCTTGCTTTTTTCATTGACACTCTCTCCACTGGTAGCTTTAGGAACCAACCAAGTAATTTCTCCACCCCTCCCACATGCATGTCATTGCTTGGTACTTCTCTTTCAGTATCTGAGGCAGCTGATTGAACTATATTGTTATCTTCATTTGATGCCTCACTATGTGCTTCATCTTCTTCCATTGATCTATTGTCCACAAAAAAATGAACAATTTCATTGTTCAATTCTATTGGTTGTGAAGGCATGTTCATGCTTTGTTCATTGGTTGTTGAGACACTAGGTTCGTTCAAATTAATCATGGCCCAAACACGTACCTTTCCATTGATGAGTGCCACCCTGAAACCTATGACTTCCATTTCCCAGATGGACACCAGGTTCTTCTTGCGATCAGGTACATAAAAGAGATTATGGGGTTCCTTGCTTTCTTTGAAGAGTCGACCATTTCCTTGATGACCTGTATTACTTGTCATTCCTATGATCATTGAAGATGTCCTTGGAATGATTATTAGCTTCAGCAAGAGATGTATCCCTATCCTTTGGACACTCCTTCGCATGATGGTTGAACTTATTGCAACCAAGGGATCTACCTTTCCTTCCACCCTTAGATCTGAACTTCCCAATGAAGCGATCTTTAGGTAGGACCTTCCGTTTTTCCATTCTGATAATATTCTATGCTTCGACTTCACCCTGGGTGAATTATGAGGAACCCATTGATCCTTTTGACTTGTCCCAACTATCTTTGGTGATTGCTCTTTCACTCTTGCTTGGTCATTGTCTTCACCTCAGCTCTGATACCATGTTAATTTTAGGTATGTTCTATGCCAGAGCAATTTATTTCAATTTCTTTTCCAGATTAGCAATCACATCAGCATAAAGTAAACTGCAGATAGAACATAAATATAAATTGCAGAAGACAAGCCAATACAAGAGGACACAAGATGTGGCGCTAGCCAAGGACAAACCCCACAATATGGGGAAACCCTTGATCAATTCTTCTTTTATGTTCTTCAAAGTTCAGCAAAGAATGTGAGAGAGATAGTACATTTACAACAGAAGTCAACACTTTGACTTATCTAGATCTGAGCATAGATCATCTCCTATAACAATGATACATGAGATCAGTTGAAGACATTCTGCTTCAACTGATTCTGCATTTCGTCCATTTGTTGCACCTTACCGTGTAGCACCATGTTGTACCATCACGGTGTTGGACTTTGGTGACTGAGCTGCTATGCTCTCATCATGATGCTCCCATTGCGTTGTTCCTTACTTGCCCATCATGCTGCATCTTTACTTCATCATTCCTTTCACTGAGATCATCATGATGCACATTCATATTAGAGCCATTGAGATCATAAGTACATATGAAGATCATTCCTTATATACTTATTGATCAGCAAGTATAAGTCATATCCCTACAGATGACTGGGAGAATGCCGAGATATATATAGTGATCTTCTATGCTATAATAGTTATGCGGAGAACATAGTCCTTTTGCTTCAAACCCTAACCATTGTTGGCTATTATGTTGAGACTGCTTCAGGAATACCTCCTGGATCTACTTCATAAATGGTGTGCCAAGATTGTAATGTTGCTTCGGAGATCATTGAGACTGGGAGGAGGCAAGACAGTGAGAAGACCGAAACTCCATGAGCATGTAACTGTCTTCATTAACTGTTTCTATGTTAACAGCGTTTAGTCGTGCCTTGACCCAATACCTCTGTGGCTTCATACCTTGGCTATGGCTAATAGCGTTTCCATATATAGGTGTGGGTTCCATATATAACTGCGGGTTCTATGACTGCGTTCCAAACTACGGGTTCCATATATGATATATGCTGCTAGATCCGCATACATCGAGAGTGTCAACGATTTTGTGTGCCATGTCTGCACCATACCCTGCGTATGAGTCTTTTATGAACAGCGTGTATGGAGCCCTGCGTATAAATGTCTTCAATGAACAGCATATAGTGTATAGGGTTTACAATGTATCAGCGTATAGAGATTCACCGTGAACAGCATATAGGTTTCCTTGAACAACATATAGAGATTCCATCTTTTGACTGCGTTTAAGTGCTATTGGACAGCGTATAAGATTTCCTCATAAGCCTATGGCTTGTTGTTGTTAGGGCATCACGTGGTTGTAGTTTAGGACATCATTTTGCAGTTAGGGCTCCTTCTAGGCCAACATATTCTAGAGTTATCTCCTTCTCTAGAAACCCAAGACGTGGAGAGGAGATCACTTGAAGATAGTTGCCAAATGACTTCAAATCCTCTTCTATTTATATTGAAATGTAGATGATGAATAGACACGTCTATTGGGCTTCTGAGCCTACTCAAATTGTTGGTCGGCTTGATAATAATTCCATCATCAAAATAAATTCATATCTCCATAAATACTTATCGGAATCGGATAATATTTAGATCAATCCTACACCTCTCGATGAGAGGGATCCAATGAATATCAGCTGCCACAAATAAGCTGACCCACATGGAGTTTGGCCCTAGTTGCCAATTTTAACAAACATGTAACTTCAGCAGTGGTTGAACTTCTTTTATAGTTTTTTGCACTTGAATTTAGTTGGTGGCAAGGATGGACATGGATTGCAATGGCTTCATTTTGAATGTGTGATTTGGATTGATTTGGATGTGATCCAATGTTGGGAATTTTTTTTGTTGATCCATGTGCTTTGATCTATTTGAATGGGAAATAGAATGGGTTGGGTGTCATTTATTGAACACAATGGATTTAATGTTATTGGGTTGGGTGTCATTTATTGAAAATAGTGGGTTTAAATGTTGAACAACAATGGCTGACATACATTCACTTTTATTATGTGCAGGTATCGATATTTATTTGGGATACATAGCTTTAGTTATGATGAGTGGGGGTTCAAGTGACTGCTACTTTGTACTTCTGGAATAGACTAATTTGGAAGGATTTATGGTTTTATTTTCTAGTTGGGTCATTGTACTCTTAAGTATTAAGATACTATTTATGGACAGTTGTGGACCCAGTCAATGTTTTGGGAAATTTTGGACACAAATTAAAACATATTTTCACTTAATGTTATTTATTTTTGTTTAAATATTGGTTGCACATCTCTCAATTTATGGTGTTTTGGTGGGACCAGTACTATATCAATTACTGGTCCCTGCACAACATTATACATCTCTCCCCTAGGTGCTAGATCGGAACAGGCAACTTTATGTGCAATCTATCCTAATGACAATCAAAAGTGTATGTCATCATGTACAACATGGTCATCGACACTGTCATATTTGAATGCAATTCTAACACTAGCATATTTTTTGTTGTTGTAACAACCCTTCACTAAATGAAAACAAGCATAATTGAATGCACCAATACTTGTGCATGGATCTCAAATTCTATGCTCACTATTATATGTGGTGTTGACGCTATCAACTTTTGTTGACAGAGGAGCATCTCAAGATGGCACATCTATATGGAATGGAGGCAAGAGTTCGGAAAATTGCTTGGCATATTGTTGTAAATCATTTTCATCAATGGGTGTTCCCTTTACATTCAAACACGACATTGGTTTGGGGTTAAATTCAAAGGTAAAAGTTGTACTCTATTATCCATGTTTTAAGTTGTTTTGACAAGATGCTCAAACATTGCCCATAACCAAATGAGGGCATCAATCCCCATGGTAATTTACTCTAGGGAACATAATGATAAGCTAAAAAGAGTGCAAATAAATGCTCCTATTGAAGTTGAAGAAAGAAATACTTTTATTTCCTGCTAGTACTTTCACCTATTATATTGAAAGTAGTATATGCTTGTTCAAGGTTGTTGTCAATTAAATTTATACATACGTCCTAGTTGGACCCCAGAGATAGTTGAAACCATTCAACAACCTATAATGAGAATTATGAACATTTTCTTTTGTTTTTGCAGAGGGTAGCACACAACTCACTTTTCAACGATAACAGGAATTGTACCAACCATAGTGTAACAAATTACTAACTAAAATAACATGAAGTAACCAGAGCCCTTATGTAATGAGCAGCAGGCATAATTCAAGCCGATTTAGTATAATTTGAGTTATGGTTCAGATTTGGTGTATGCTGAGCTGAATAATTAATAATTTAATGGTGCTATCCAATTGGTGGATTTCAATATTGTCCATAGACCCTAGCCAGTAATGTAAGTTTAGCCTTATAACAACAACTACATAGGCCACTGAGTACATCACTCCAAGTGGTGATATCAAACCTTGCATTAATGTGACATATACACTATGATTACGACATTTTTACACTCCTTATGACAGATGCTTACAGAGATACAAGGTTGTATATATTCCTCATGTTAATACAATCCAAGTACTAGGAATTGCAAGACAAGGCCAACAAACCATTCACACCTAGCCCATAGGGTATGTTCCTGGATGTATGAAGAACCTATCTCATTAAATTTGATGGTCACCGATGGTCTACAAGGTTTATTAACTAATTTAGTAATGATACTTGTAAAAGAACATATAACTATAGAAGGATAATAGTAATCATGTATCCAACATCTTAACAAAAATTTTATTCATAAGTAAGTCATCACAATCTACATCTAGTATTCTCAAATCAACATTGGAACAGGGACACTACTTTCACCACCTAACCATAGACAGACTGCTATCAGATTTCTCATGCAACTATCACCCCCTAGCTTCTGTAGATTGTTCCAAATGACCATACTACCAGATATACCAATGATTCCAGAGATCAATCACACCTCCACCCTTCTAGTATTATACACTCATATTCATGCCAGTCCAGGGACTCTAGAGGTAGGTCACCTCCACCCACCAGCCAATGAGGGACTCCAGAGGTTTTCCTCCACCCTGAATCTGATTTTGTAGTAACTCTACTGTAATCTGAGTACTCCGGTCAAGGGAGGCTAGTCCAGGGCAGTGACTTACTCCACTCACTAGCCACTAAGGGACTCTAGAGTTAGGTCACCTCTACCCAGCAACCAATAAGGTACTCCAGAGGTGAAGGCCTCCATCCTCATGCAGTTCAAGGAATCCAAAGGTTTTCCTCCACCCTCAGTTAATTTAGGGAATTTAGAGACCCGTTTCCATGAGTATGTGTATCATAAAATTATCCCCAAGTTGTAATTAACCTGGTATGCCAATACTAATGTCAAATAACTATTTAAGAGTTATTACACTAGTTAGGTCAAGTACTAGTGAAATACATTGAATAGGAGATATGCAGTCGAGTCACTTAACGTACCTTACCTTTCCACGGCTTCTTCTTCTAAGGGCAGATAGAGGAGCGTATAGGGTGGCTCCCCCACCCCTTTTGATAGCGATAGGCCAGGTTAACAGAGTAGAATCTACCCTCTTTATATTCCACCTTTGCTTTCATAATTTCCCATCTCTTGAGCCACCACCTTTATTTCAGTGACCACGCCACCTTCTATTACTTCATTTTCCACTTATAGGAAGGCCAGGTGTTCATGTAGGATAACTTGATAGGCTCCACCCTTTCACTAGCGAATTGACCACTTCAAGGCCAGGTTCACGTAGGATGGATCACTTTATAGGCCCATGTTTCACTATTTCAATTCCCACTTTGACAAGCTTTCACGTAGATAAGCAGGCAAGAAATAAGAGTGTTGGATCGAAACTTGGCATCAAGTACCGGCATCCTGTCATCGAATCACCACTTGGCAATCATAGGGAAACTATCTGGAAGGGTATAGTTCAAAAAGAGAATATCCATTTTGGATGTCTGATGAGGGAAACATTGCGTAGACCTAATAAATAGTCTAAAAGGCCATTTGTGTGTGTTTTACGGCTACTTGACACGCTCAAGCTGGACGCTTTAGCAGAGAAGGCCATAATGACATATGCCCAATCTGGAACGACGCCAACAATGCATAATGAAATATGCCAATAGCAGCATTCACTCTAAATCGATCGAATCTGTCTACACATATCTCATTCATGAATGCAGAAAAGCATAAGAATATGCCAGATCGAAACATTCAACTGACTCGCTGGAATCAATCAGACCTAAATGGATCGAATCCACATAGTGAACCAGCAAGACATCCAGAGAAGGTGGTTAGTGAGTTAGGCCAACCAAGGGATGAAAGCTATAAGGGAGTTCCATCCTTCAGGCAGGTCGGCCTTTCGTAAAAGAATCCATCCCAACATGTATGTGATGACTACCACGAAATTTGCAAGGTGAGGAGCTAGTGAACAAACAGTCTTAGCAACCATAATTTGCCCAAAAACCAAAGTCATATGGCTTATGCCAACGTACAAGCAAATGACGCAATGAGATTCTATAGTGAGAAGCTAGTAACATAGTCTTGTTGACAGTAGTTTTCTCCAACCACAAGAGAAAACACACATGAAAAACACGGTAATGAGCATGTGCAACTATAAGGTGAGAAACTAGTATCACAATCTTATAATTGACAATAGTTTTGTCTAACCACCAAAGCAAATGCACAGGTGAATGTAATAATGAGAAAAAAATGGACACAGTGACCTTAAAATTGAATAAGTGATCAAGGTCACTACAATTTCCACATATAAGGAGATTCAACGAAGCACAGTCCCTTAAGAAAACGTGACTCTAAGGGTTAAAAATTTAATGTTAATTACTTAGCTATTGCATTGTCCTCTTTATGGCGATCCTCAATTTTACACATGGCACAAGAGTTGTGTCTCACACTCTATCTCTCCATCATTGCCAGTTATGTCCTTTGATTTTTTCTTTTACCTTTTCATTGTTCTCTCCTTTGATTTTTTTTTTTTGTTGCCCTTCCCCAACTCCATTCCCCCTCTTTTCTGTTGTTCACTCTCTGTTTGTGGTTGGTTAGGGTCCAACCTGGCCCATCTCCTCCAGACCAACCAAAAATTGCCCTCTCCACTTGGTTTTTAGATTTGTTTTTTCTTGCAATTTTTTTCATGAGGTTTACATAATTTGCATGTACCTATGTGTTACCTCCAAGACAATGATTTTCCCCACTAAATTTAAAGTTGACACACATATAGCTAAACTTATGCAATTTGGACATGTCCAGCAAGTATTCACACTATTGCGAAGTGACTAAGGAGGCAAGTTTATTTATCATAGGCAATATTTACAAAGCTAACCCACAATGTATTTACAATGGCCATGTAAAGTAATCAAGACAACATTTACCATATCTACATGAGTGCATGACGATCAGACAATTAGCATAATTGCATAATCATTGGGGTCATTACAACCCCTCCCCTTTGGGGGAACATCATCCTCAATGTTCTATGACCATATACAACAAGAAAAAAACCTACTTAAAACAAACATCACCATTAGATTCATCTCGTCGAAATGATTCCACTGATCCAAAATTTCGACTCAAGCGGGCTATGAAGTTATAGGATATGGTGTTACACTTATTTACAAGGCACTCATTATTTGGCTTGTTAAGAAGGTAATGTTTAAATTAGTATTCAAGATACAAAGTGAGGTGATCATGCACACTCGTTGTGACCTAAGTACACTATAAAATATTGGACCAAAACATGATTACACTCCAAATCAAGTTCTTGAATTGGAAGGGAATGATTAAAGCTACTTGACATCATTGTACACTGTTAGATGAAAACTTTCAATGCATCACCAATTGGGCAAGAGTAAAACATTTTCTCAACGCATTATTAGTTCCATCCCTTCTTATGGAGAAATTAATACCCTTGGATGTTAGGAAACATCTCCCTTCTACATCTTCCATGTGGGGAGTAGGTTATGCCACTCAGAATTATTTTTTGGGGCATTATTAGGCTAGCCAGGTGTCTTAATGACATTTGTAGAAATTTTGAAAAGCTACCCAATTTCGAAATTTCCACCTCACTTTAAATTAGGTCATGAATTTATCACACAAAAGTTCCAAACTTAGGGATGCACTAAAATATTTACATATGCCAACCTTGGTCTTGGCAAGTTCAGCTAGATAAACACCAAAGAAAATACTTCAAAAATGGATCAATATAACATCCCTTAGGGGGTATTTAATCAAGTATGCAAATATGAAAATTATACTCATGGAGAGCAAAAATACAACAACACATTTCAAATTTGAGTTTGTCAACTAATGGCATGCCAAATCATTCAACATTTCAGTCTTGTTGGTTCAAAAAACCAAAACATCCAAACAACCATTAAACTTTCCCAAAACATATAAATATCAAATCTGCAAAAAAAAGAGAATTTAAGACAACAATGGTAGAACTCCTCATTATCACGATATATTGGATAAGGTAGTATACCTCAGTTCATTCCAAATTAGTACAATAAGTCTTATCCGCTCCTCTCAAGCAAGGATTCCTCCCAAGCTTCTCCCGTTAGAAGAGTGAATGCATGTTCTTCTAAGATCTATCATACCAACCACAAATTTTCTATGACATGAAGGATACTTTCATCCTTATATATATATATATATATATATATATATATATATATAGATAGATAGATAGATAGATAGATAGATAGATAGAGAGAGAGAGAGAGAGAGAGAGAGAATAGGTGAGTGAAGCCAACAATAAAACATGAATTAAATCCACAAGTAAACCCTAGGCTATGTCAACAACAAAGGCTCCAAGCGGTGTGCTACGCTAAGCATGAATTCCACATGGCACAATAGGGTTTGTGCAACCAAGGTGGTGTGCCATCCTAGTCAAGGTGTATACATGTCATAACACTCTTTTGAGCAAGATGGCCATCCTCCAACAATGCCCCCTCAACTCAAGCATTCCTCCTCTACACGTGTAAAGTAGTTACAATGCTCATATAGCTTTGTGCCCAACCTCTAAGCAATTATTACCTTATTCAAAGGTGATCACTCCACATGTTCCAAGTGCCCATCCTCCTCAACAAGTACTCCCTTGTGCAAGATGTCAAACCAACACATGTGTGCCAACTACCACATCAGGAAGCAAGCCTTACTAGCGTTGATACCAAAGTAAGCATACACCCACCAAACACTCCAAATGTAAGTCTACCAAAATGCACCATATGGGGGTATGGGACCATGAGCCCTCCACATCACATGAAGTGCTCACCTAGGCTCTAACTAGGTGAAAACACTTCTGGAGCAAGCACGAGCTAACAAAATCATGTGATGAAGGCATTAGCTACATAGATCCCTGTTATTGGTTTAGATGATGAGTAGGACCTATTTCCTCCTCTCTTGGCTACAAGTTTACTTCCATCCAACAAAGGATGTTCCTTCATTGACTCTCTCCTCACTTGTTAGGGATTTCCCCAAGATAAGCTATCTGTAGGCCCATGTTTTTGTTGAAATATGTAACTAGGTTCGATCTTCATAGTGACATATGTAATCATGATTTTATGTATTTAATGAAGAGAGAAAAATAAATTTATTATTGTTATTCTTGAGGTATGGATTTCATGCTCAAGGGAAATTTATTTTTAGATCAAGCACCTATTGAGTGCTTCTCGGGCTTGTCATTGAGTCTACAAGTCGATTTAGTCAACGTCATGTATGAAAGACCCTTTTGGGCACGTTACATATTGAAAAGAAAAATTATTTGAGACAAAAGAAAGTCAAAAGACCCTCCAAGACCTCGTCATGGTGCAAAGATCAAGTCAGCCTACATGAGGGGACAAGTCAGCCTAAAGATAGCAATTCGTACCCCTCAAAAGCCTATAAATAAGAAGGAACTTGACCTCATTTGGAGTCTCCCTCAAGAAAGTTCAATCTCCTCAAGGTAGAAAATGGAAAAGGACAAAGAACAAGAACAAGAACAAGATTGAAGTTTTGGGCCTCTCTCTCTCTCTTTTGTTAGGGTTTCTACAGTTACTGGGCAAGAAGAAATTATGAAGCTGCATCGAAACTGTAAAGCTACAATCGAAGCTGTAACGTTGCATCAAAGCTATAAAGCTGCATCAAAGCTATAAATATGCATCAAATTTGTGAAGCTGCATCGAAGCTTTGAAGTTGTATCGAAACTGTGAAGTTGCATCAAAGTTGTGAAGTTGCATCGAAGTTGTGAAGCTTCAGCTAGGTCGAAGATGTGAAAGGTCGAAACTATGAATCTGTTGAAGAGGTCGAAGTTGCAGAAGAATTTGTTGGAGGTCGAAAATGCAGTAGTTGCTAAGGCACTGCTAAAAGGAAATCTTGTCAAGGAGCTTCGTCTTAGAGGGTCTTGGTCAAGGGTCATAGGTCTTGGAATTCGTCAATTGAAGATTCTATAAGAAGAGAAGAATTATTGTGGGTTTTCCTCTCAAGTGGAGAGGTTTAGGCCCTCGTTGATCGCATATATCTTGTGCCCTTTGTCTTATTGTTCTTTATGGTTTGGTAGTTGTTTGATGAAGAATGCTAATACTAATCAAGTGAAAGAAGAAAGCTAGTCAAATTAAGTAAAAATACATCACAAGTAGTTCTCAAAGTAATAAAAATAATCTACCCTAGCTGCCCCTAGATTTCTCAACTTGGTTTCAGAGCTAAGGTGATAAGACAAGGAAAGGCAGCTAAAAGAAAGACACTAAAGGGTCGAAGCACTAGAAGGACTATCAAAAGGAGTATCAAGAAAGATCAAGACATTGGCATCGTACTATCAAGAAGACATTCACAAGGACTGAATACAAGGAAAGAAGACCTCAAAACCCTAGCTTATCAAAAGAAGGTTTTCTCACTTGAAGCATTGTTGAAAAGCTCATACATCATCATCAAAGAAGATCTCAAGGACCCTACTTAGAAGGACTACTCATTGAGGCATCTTGAAGTTTATACATCCAAGGGAAGTAACAAGAAGTGCAGTCATCATCATCAAGAAATCAAGGTGATTTCCCTCTCTTTGAAGGATCATTTTTGAAAGAAGACATCTTCTATTATCAACATCATCATCAAGAAGGAATCAAGTTGAAGATATTGTCATCAAGAAGCATCTTCACTTGACAAGTAAGTACCTTTATATTTATGATTGAATCTTCTATCAAAATGACTTCATTTTGCAAGGAAAGCAACAATTTGGTTGGGTCATCAAACTTTCTTGAATGGAAGAAGAGGACAGATTTGATCCTCATAGAAAATGAAGTCGTTGAACATGTTAAGGGTACAATCACTAAACCTTAAAAGGAAGAAACTTAAGCTCTAGCAAAGTATATGAAAGGAGAAGTAAGGACTCAAAGGATTCTCACATAATCCATCAAGGATCCCCTCATACCTTATGTATCAAAGTTGGAGACATCAAAATAAATATATGACAATTTAGTAGAATTGTTCTCTGTAAATATTGTTGGAGAAGTAATATCTTTGAGGAATGAACTATACAAAATGAAGATCTCAAAGGAAGATGGAATAGCCTCATATTTCATGAAGGTATCAAAAATAAGAGACCAACTACAAGAGTTAGGAGAAATAATGTCAAACAAAGAAATGACCACCATAGTGCTCAATGCACTTCCAGAGGAATGGGGCAACTTCACATCTAGCATCTTCGGAAAGAAGGAAGAGACCGCATTCAGTGAAATTTGGTTATTGTGTAAAATTGAAGAAACCAAGTTGAAGGCAAAAAGCGATATAGGATCAAACAAGCAAGTCCAAACATTTGTTGCCATGGCTAGGAAGAAACGAATGTTTGGTCCTCAGAAAAAGAACAAGAAGAACATGTCGAAGATCCAATGTTATGAAGAATATGGGCACTGCAAGAGAGATTGCCCAAAATTCAGGAAGGATGACAAAAGGAAAGAAATAAATGAGGCTCATATCACTGAAGAAGTGAAAGAACCTGATGAGAAGAAATCCAAAGGGATAGATCTTCACTATTAGGGTTTCTCCAATACATAGCAAGGTGAAGTGGGAGGTGACAAGACCTCCACCATGGCAGTCAAGATGAGAAGCATTATGATGAGATGCATCTTAGTAAAATATGGCATCATACTAGAAGCATATCATTGAAGCAAGAGCTCATGATATCATTATAAAAGCTTGAAAGAATAGTTGAAGTAGAAGTCTACATGGATGTAGCAGTCATCATATAATGGAAGTAGCTCTTGTTAACCTCATTGAAAGCATGTGTAGGGCATATGGTTGAAAGAAATTCATCTAGCATGATAGAAGAAATTCATCATACGTCATCATCATGAGAAAGGAGCTTTTGCCAGATGAGGATAATCTAGATCCTCTGTTGGAATCTTCATTAGAAAGTTCAACTCTCTTGGAGGAAGCAAGTATCTCACTGAGAATTCCACCTTGTATGGGATTCATTGTTTAGAAGTATGATGGTATGGTGACAAAGGAATGCAACATGTCAAGATGGTTGAAGTACTCTCAATCAAGAAAATGAAGTTGTTAAAGGAAGCCTAGATGACCAAAAGAAGGAAAGAGGTGTGTATGCATGTATTCAATTGAGTCGTGTCATCATATGGTTACATGGGTAAAAATGATCTCCTCCTTCGGAAAGATGCATGAAGGCATGGTTCGCATATTGACTAGATGAAATCAACATAATATGTCCTCATATGGAATATGAGGTGGTTGACAAAGATGAAGGAACTATGGATGGAAGTTCCTGGGGAGAAATACGTGAAGAAAGAAATAAGAGATCATGAAAGATGAAACTATGGTCACATAATAAAGGAAATCAACATTCGATGACTAGAAGAATTGGCCATGAAATATCCATAGAGAAGGCATGAAAACCCTGATAAAGTCTGTAAAGAAAGGAGACCCTTGACATTGAAAGTCTTGGAAATGTGCTTATGAAAGTGAAAATTGTTGATATTGCAAGAAATATGTCATGATGAAAGGCCATTGCAAAAGGTAACTTTGATTTGATGTTCATTTTTTATTTTTGAACAACATATGGATGGATTGATACAGGGCTACCGAAAGAGAGTTGTAGGTTTTATCTAGAAATAGCACTCGTGATTGGATGGAAGATCCTGAAGGAAACATGACTTGGAAGTGTTAGCAGTATGAATAAAAGCCAGATGTAGACTAGAAGATGACTTTCCGATGAAGAGAAGGATGACGTGATTGATGTAACTCATGAAGGAAAGTGATGAATAACCGATTCCCTGCGGCTGATAAAGACGCCATTATGAACAAGATGAACTTTATGACATCGAAAGAAGGAGCCCCACTAGCAGTTGATGGTCCCATGATCTCCACCTAGAGTACAAAGTTGTTGGAAGCAAGTCCTTGGTTAAGAGGGAACTTCCTTTTATAGGAATGGGTATATCCTCCCTAGTTGAGAGAGAGAGATAGACTGATCATTCTTGTCTTCACTTTGGGAAGAAAGAATGGAGGATTGGGTAATCATTTGGCATCCAATACTCTTTGAGAATGAGGTAGGGGATCCAATATAAGAGTAGTCGAAGAAGACCAATATTCTTTAAGGATTGGGAATCCAAGATAAGAATAATCTTGGAAGGACATACTCTGTAAACACCCGGGTGGGGTTTGTCCTTTAGAGACAATGATGATGGTGTCTATAAGTCATTGGTCTCACCATCATTGTGCTATGATCTTGTGGAGAGATAAAGTTGTTAGTCAAGGCCTTGTTATGTGACAATATGATGCTAAAAATATGGGTTACCAATCCAACTCTTCTTATGAGAATTCTTCAAACTAAGAATGTCCAAGTACCTTGTATGGATTATGAATACCTCCCTAGTTAAGAGGGAGTGTTGAAATATGTAACTAGGTTCGATCTTCATAGTAACATATGTAATCATGATATAATGTATTTAATGAAAAGAGAAAAATAAATTTATTATTGTTATTATTAAGGCATGCATTTCATGCTCAAGGGAGATTTAATTTTAGGTTAAGCACCCATTGAGTGCTTCTAGGGCTTGTCATTGAGTCTACAAGTCAATTGAGTCATTTTCATGTATCAAAGACCATCTTGGGCATGTTACATATTGTAAAGAAAATTGATTTGAGTCAAATGACCCTCCAAGACCTCTTCATGGTGCAAAGATCAACTCGGCCTACATGAAGGGACAAAATGGCCTAAAGATAGCAATTTGTACCCCTCAAATGCCTATAAATAAGAAGGAACTCGACCTCATATGGAGACTCTCTCAAGCAAGTTTGATCTCCTCAAGATAGAAGCTGGAAAAGGACAAAGAAGAAGAAGAAGATCAAACTTTTGGGCCTCTCTCTCTCTTTCTCTTTTGTTAGGGTTTCTACAGTCACTGGGCAAGACGAAATTCTAAAGTTGCATCGAAGTTGTGAATGTGCACGAAGTTGTGATGCTGCGTCATAGTTGTAAAGCTGTATCGAAGCTATGGAGTTGCATCAAAGTTGTGAAGTTCCAGCTAGGTTGAAGCTGTGAAAGGTCAAAACTATGAATTTGCTGGAGAGGTCGAAGTTGCAGTAGAAATTGTTGGTCAAAGTTGCAGAAGAATTTGTTTGAGGTTGAAAACGCAATAGTTGCTAAGGAACTACTAATAGGAAATCTCATCAAGGGACTTGGTCTTGGAGGGTCTTGGTCAAGGGTCATAGGTCTTGAATTCATCAATTGAAGATTTTATAAGAGAAAAAGTCTTGTGGGTTTTCCTCTAAAGTGGAGAGGTTTTGGCCCTAGTTGATCACCTATATCTTGTGTCCTTTATCTTATTGTTATTTATGGTTTGGTAGTTGTTTGATGAAGAATGCTAATACTAATCAAGTGAAATAAGAAAGCCAATCAAATTAAGTAAAAATGCATCACAAGCAAGTTTCAAAGTAAGAGAAATCATTTACCCTAGTTGCCCCTAGATTTCTCAACAGTGTTCATATGTTGTTTCTTAGGTTTCTCATAACAATTGTAATCTCTGCTCCCCTTTACCTATCTGGACTTCATTGGACATTAATATAAATTTCATTTTTCATTTCCAATTGAAAATCAATCCAACAATCAGTTCAATTTGGGGACTTCAAACAACCCATTGAATTTCCTCTTGAAGTTGTAGCTAAAAATCAACAACAATTTTAAAGTTCATATGCCTATAAGAAATAAGTTGTATGCCATTTATTAGCTCATTTATCTATCCATTGTGAAATAAAATGTCTTAGACAAACTGTATCAGAGAACATCCAAAAGATGGACATCCACTGCTGCTTTGTTCTTCTAGTACAAGCTGAAATTGTTCTTGGACTCCTCGGTCACTTTCTCGAACTCCATTAATGTACCCAAAAACAAATGAAATCGCCAATCCTTGTCCACCAAGCCTGCATGACCACACACATATAGTGGAGAAACAAAGGTGATTTTATTTGGCTACAGATCAATCCCTTGCATTTGCCCCCCAAAAAAATACTACAACATCCTCACTACATCCACACGTTCCATATTTTGCAATCAGTGCACTCCATGAGATCACATTTCTTTCAGGCATTTTGTCAAATCCCTTGTGATCTCTAGTCTCCCACATCGCAATACATGTCCATGAGGGCATGGACCACCACAATATCACATTAAAATCTACCCCCAATTATGCAATCATGAAACTACTTCCCTTTTTAGAAAATCTCCTAAATGGGCACATGCCAAGAGCAAAATCACGATTGTGTTCTAGTTAGGTTTCACTCCTAGCTCCAGTTGGCGAACAGTCCTAAAACCTCAATAGCATACACAAAGATCATAGCATTCCAAAACACCACACTACATATCCATAAGAGCAACCCTTACAAAAGCGTCTGACTGAAATCCATTCCTAGTTACATAACTATGAATCAATTTACCTTCTTCTAGAGTTTCTAAATGGTCACAAACCTAGAGCACACCTACCACTGTAACTGAGTCCAGAATCACAACCACCAGCTACAGCTGATGAAAGAACACGAATACCTCCTTATATGATCTATGATCTCTCAGTGCATAACCAAGAAGCATTGTAGAGCATTAAACCACACTCAATTTAGATGTTTTGTCAAACATTTGGCATGAACCTCGACAGATCCAAATTTAGGATAGAAATGATTGCATCCACCACAAAAACGTTGGAATTGAACCCATTTATGCCTATATGATAATGAACTTCTTGCCCTATTGCAGAGCTAATATGTCACTACAATCCTAGTACCAATGGGAATGTAAAGTCAATTGGAAATATGCCTTCATTTTACATTTGGTACTACAGTGTAGATGTTTGCCCGCTCAGCCGGTTCGTGGCAAACTCTCATAATTACATTCCATGGGTTAATATTTTTCCTAGATTTTATCATAAAACAGTCGGTCATCTCATGGACTGCCATACTTGGCGTACATGCTTACGATGTTGTTATCCCAAAATGGATTTTGTTCAAGGCCACTTATAACTATTTGGGTATGATATTTTTAGCTATCTCAGGGCGTACGGATATCGGCACAAGCTTGCAATAGAGCAGCATCAGGGTCAATCAGTAAACCTCGATAGCTCCTGTCATATAAAAATATCCATCTCCTCCAATGGACGATCGTTGCATTTGTCGTGGAGGTTGTTGTTATTGTTTCATTTTGGTTTGGGGAGAAAGGATGAGAAAGTTAAAAATGGTGACATGCATGATATGTATGTAAGTGTTCCAGTAATCTCTTAGTCCAAAATCATCGTAACATAGGGAACATTGTGTAGATGTTGTCATTGTTACTACAAGTACCCATTGAAATTGTGAAATCCTTCAATGAAAATTTTTTATTGGGTAGAATCATACTTGAGGAACTTCAAAACACACATGATTCAAATTGCAATGAAATAAACCCAAAATTCTGATATACCTGAAGGGACCTTAACTATGATGGTTCTGTAATTGACAGTTTACAATTGAGTATTAAACCAACCAGTGCGCAAGCATTCCAGTGGTCCACTGAATTGAACCTAAAAAGTCTGATCCTACTTTGATAACATGATATAGTGAACTAATCTCCTCAACCCCATCCTTTGAATACTATAATGCTAGTTCTCTTAAGGACATTAGAACCACTTGCTATAGCTCCATAAACAGTGCATTTATCAATGCCTACATCAAGCCAAATTTGAATTTAAGTAGAGCAAGGGCCTAACAAAAAGCACATTCTAGATTGTAAAGGCTATAGTTGGGCCCAATATTGGAGTTGAGCCATGAACAACCAACTTCCAGCCATTTATCTACCTCTTGATCACAGACTAAAGTGTTATCTCAATCCCAGATAAAAACACATAAATGGAAGATCCACATAGTGTGAGGATTAGAAAACTAATCACCACTACTTGTATCCAATCTCGGATCAAGTTAATCCCAAACACCACGAATCAACAGAGTTTTTAGATCTATCTTCCAGAGACACTGTAGATGTTCCAAACATATCTGAAAATACAAGAACCGTCATTAGGGAAGATACATGAGCTTGTCTTCTTATGATCTGTTGAAATGCTAATTGAAATAATGAAGGAGAAAAATAGACAAGAAAGAAACACAAGAAAGCTTAACCGAATGACCAAGAATAGAAACTGAATAGATTGGAACTGAATGGATTTGTTATTCAACAATGATTCTCCGCACATTACATATCATGGGCATTGTGATTAT
The DNA here is from genome assembly GCA_000404065.3 of Pinus taeda. Taxonomy (NCBI): domain Eukaryota; kingdom Viridiplantae; phylum Streptophyta; class Pinopsida; order Pinales; family Pinaceae; genus Pinus; species Pinus taeda. The sequence continues at coordinate 81,834 of APFE030768149.1, read as the reverse complement.
TTTATATCATGAACCGTCATTATATAACTAATATATCGGTATAAAACTGTCTAGTTACATTTACCTAAAATTTCTAATTCGTTGTCAAACTAACAAATTCCACCTTGACAACAATTTTCCTAATCCCTTGCCCATGCCCATTCATCATCTTTTCTGCAATCCAAGAGAAGCTAAACACCACCGCAGCTTCTCTACTGTTACTAGCTTTGTGAATATGCCTGCACAATTTTCTCACGTATGGACCTTTTGAAGAGCTAGTTTTCCGCCATCGATCACATGTCTTAGAAAATGATACCTTACATCAATGTGCTTGGTTCTGTTGTGATAGGTAGGATTTGTAGCCAAGTGAATAGCACTTTGACTGTCACAAAGTACATTCACTTTCTCCTGCTTTCTTCCAATTTCATCGAGCAGACCCTTTAACTAGATTTCTTCTTTACTGGTATCTGAGGCAACTATATATTCGGCTTCAGTAGTGGACAATGCAACTGTTTCTTGAAGCTTTGACATCCAACTAATTACTCCACCTGCAAGAGTAAAGACATAACTTGTAGTAGATCTTCTTTTGTCCAAATCACCTGCATAGTTAGCATCTACATATCCGCAGACTGATCCTTCACTACCATTAAAGACGATGCAATGGTCACTTGTGCCTCTTAGA
>APFE030768149.1:64897-77787 GCA_000404065.3 Pinus taeda | reverse complement strand
GGTTTCTTAGTTGCCCCATCCAATGCCTTGTGCAACCCTTGTTGCACAAGCAGATCCCTAACCTTCAGTTTCCAAATAGCAAAATTGCTCTTTCCGGTGAATTTCTCCACCTCGAATTTTGCATTCGACATCTTGGCCATTTTCTAAGACTTTCAATCTTCAGTCTAGGGTTTTAAAAAAAAATCAAATTTCTTCTTCCAAAAAAAAAATTTCCAATGCCAACAAAGGATTTCCAAGTTTTAACTCTCCCTACTTCATTTTCTTAAAAAAAAAAATTGTTGAATAATTTTTCCAGGGAAAAACCTTTGTTTTTTTTCAATTCAAAGAAAAACCCTTTTAAAAAAAACTTCTTTTCTCCTTTCCTTTAAAAAAAAACTGTCTTCTTTTTCCTCACTATCTCACATTCACCACTGTATTCAAAAAAAAAATCTGAAACAAAAAATTCTTTTAAAAAAAAAATACCCGGATTTCTTTTGCTGATCGAAATCCTCTTTTCTGGTTTCCTTCAAGCAACCAGCACTAACAACATGCAAAGTAGTCAGCGAATGTCTGGCAAATAGTCTGGCAAATACAAGTCACACCTTCCCAGCGTATACCTCACGCAAACTCAGGGGTTTTCTTTGCACGCAGAGCAGCCCACACTCTGGTCTTCATACGCAGGAGAAACAGCGTTCTGGTCTTTATACGCAGGTTCTGAACACTTCAACCTCACGCTCTGATACAGCCACCAGCTCTGTGCCTTTTTTTTTTATATAACACGCAGCAATGAAACTCCTCACGCAGGTCTTGACACAGTCACACAGGTCTTGGTCTCACGCTCGATTCACACACAGACAGACAGTCGTTCACGCCTCGCTGATACAGCCGCTTTCTTTCACGCCCAGGCTCACCGCCCTCGGAGCTCTAATACCATTTGTTGAAATGCTAATTGAAATAATGAAGGAGAAAAATAGACAAGAAAGAAACACAAGAAAGCTTAACCGAATGACCAAGAATAGAAACTGAATAGATTGGAACTGAATGGATTTGTTATTCAACAATGATTCTCCGCACATTACATATCATGGGCATTGTGATTATTTTATATCATGAACCGTCGTTATATAACTAATATATCGATATAAAACTATCTAGTTACATTTACCTAAAATTACTAATTCGTTGTCAAACTAACATGATCAAATGGGAAAAATGCTAGAACATATATGGAAATAAAATCAGCCCCTTCGAATGTTTTCAATGTCACAAAGCTTTCAGATATGTTGGAGAGACAATCAAGATTGAAGCCTTGCTAGTGATCGTTGAAATTCTAGGAGATGGACACCACTAACAAAGATTTTGGTTCTAAAAAGAATTTTTTTTGCGACTGCTAGAGAAAAACAAGTGAATCTATGAGATACCTAATATTGATATGCAGAAGAGAGAAAAACGTCCACAATTTGTATGTAGATTTGGATATTGGAGATGTTGCTTGATAAAACAATCACTTCTTCTATCACATTGGAATGACTTGATCAGCATGTTCTAATGTTTTTGAGACAGGGTTAAGAATGTTGTCATTGAGTCTAAGTCCAAACTTATATACAAACAACTCTAAAGACTTATTTCTACCTGGACGTCCAGTGTTGGAAAGTCTTTATTTCTACCCGGACGTCCAGTGTTGGAAACCTGGCTTTGATACCACTTTGTAACACACCTCCGTATATTTCTGAACCAAAGGAGGTAGATATTAAGTAGACTAGACTCCCAAGGTACTGTCAAAAAAATGGATTCTAATTTTTTTTATTTTTTTTGCCATATAGGGCTTTTATTCAGAAACAAATGGAGTTTTTCAAATCACTAAAACTACAATCCTATAATGGCACTTGGTTACCAACTCCAGCAAGCTTAAGAATTTCATGATCATTTTTCTGACTGAATACCATCTGACTTACTGCCTAGCTTCTTCTAGAATGACAAGTAGTCTGAGCTGATGTTGGATTTATGCATTTATAAGACTTTCACATTTATGCGACCTTTTTTTCTGTTTAGTTTCCTTGATGAACGACGTCATGAATAAAGACAACTTTGATTCACAGTGATTTGTGCATTCCCATACTATGGTGCCACATGTTAGGAACAACCTTTAAGGCATTGCAATCCTTCAATCGTCATGGCAAATCTCCAGTTATAATTAGAAGTTTCCAAAGTGGATTACAAAATGGCCCAGAATTATTATGCATTCACAAACCAACAAATTCATTTCTGCACAAACTTTTTCGCTGTACCTCAGTCTCTCAAAATATAAGAGGTCTTCTCTACTATACTATGCATGCTGCAACTACATTGAAATTGGATTTATATTATGAAGAAAAGACTCTGTCGATCCTGTAAATTAATTCTGAAAATAGAGATATGTGAAATCTTTCTCTGCAATTATCTTTTCGTTTTGCTAGACTTTAATTTCACAAAAATTGTATATCACATTCCTGTACTCTTTTCTCTGGTCTAAAGTAGGCATAACAACACAAAAACTTCGTGAATCTCATTGTTAGGACATTGCAGACTTGTGAATCTGCTGTTCAACAACCAGAGAAAGGAATGGTAACATTCTCAGAATCAAACGTCAAGGACTTAGGGAAGCTTCATTTTAAATATGAAGTAGTCGATGAACATTTTGATACAAGTGCAGGGCAAAATCTCATGAAGGTGTTTTCCCGTTCATTCGATTCAAGCCCGTTTCAAAAAGAACGATATTTTTGTTAAGTTAAAGTAAGGATTGAGAGAAGCTTAAATTATAGCAACAAATGTGTTTCTTAAAGTATCTCCCTAGATTGATTAGGCACACTGCAACCTGCAAGATTTTGTAAAGTTTAATGACATTAGCCTTCAACTCTGCATGAAATGAACAAATTTTGGCAGTGCAACTGGACTTACTTTAAATGGCCTCTAAAGGCTGATGATTTCTTTTGATCTCAATCTTTTGCAAGTGGTTAAATTCTCCTTGCTGGAGACTATTAAGGATGCTGTTCTGGAGATGTGGTCTCCAAAAATTGTAATTTGTCTGCCTGAAAATGTTCTATTGAAGTTTCATATAGTTTGTTGTTGCAAAATTCAAATAGATATAGCAAGAAAAAGCTCATTTGTTACTCTTTGAAATTGTCAGTACCGTTGGAAGGAAAGATGAACCCAGCGCTAGCATTATAAGACATTGTTGAAGAAGTTTCCATTGAACCCTAGTCATACTTCAGAGCAGCATAGTAGCTGCTTGAAATCCCTATTATACAAGAGTATGGAGCATATTACTGAAAAGAAGCATTAATAATTGTTGTGTCAAGGGTAATTGTGTTAAAAAACACTATTTTCAGAAGTCCTGATTTAGTAGCAATGGCAGTTGTTTGGTCAAACAGTTTGAATATAGGTTTTGCAAAAAGGCATGGAATGGACAATAAAAGTTCAGCTCCTTTTCTGCAAGTTCATTCTAGTCTACCTGAACATTTTTATCTAATGTGAGGTGCTGTTAATCGCATGATCAAAAAGTTCCAGAGGAATCGAGAGAGGAATGTAGCTTTGTTAAAGATTGACTAAATTTAAATATCTTTGGCTTCTTTTTTTTTTTTGGTCTTTATTGTTTACACTTTCACTTGGTTAAACCCTATATCCCAACTGATTTTCATTTTAAAAGCTTTGATAGATCTTGATTGAACAGGCAGAGCAACTAATAAATGCCAGCAAACTGAAGGCCGGAGTGAGTTTAGGCACTTGCTCTTTCTATTGTCCAGCATTCAACAATTGAAGCTACTTCCCTCTATAAAGTCTCTATCTAGCAAGCATGTCACTTGGAGATCCTTTTTTAACTAGCTATAGTAAAGTGGTAGCACCTCATTTACATAAAAGTTAAAATCTCCTATCAGGACTATTATCTCTATATGGTTATTATAAATGAAACTCCACATAAAATATCACTCTCCAAAATTCCACCTTTGTAAGTCTTTAAAAACAAATGTGCAAAGCAGTGCCAAAATATTTGAGAGGATTATGCCCTTATATAGGTTGACGTACACCAATGTGTGACATGGGAATGCACTAGTAACAACAGAAAAACAGAACATCAGAGATTTTAGAAGATGATATATGAATCTATGAACGGTTTTTCTTCTGATAATGTTAAGTACATAATCCTGAAGTTGCAAGTCTAAATATACATGGTAGAGACGTATCATTTACAAGATGATGTAGATAAATTACATAAGGGGTATCGGGGACACAAAGTACTGAAGAAAGATCCTGACAGTGCTTGGTATGACACATTGCATTGACAATCTTCCCCGTATGTAAACAGTATACCTTCTACACTAGAGGACATATATCTCCTTTTCCAATTCCATTATTTATGTCATATGCACATTCTTTGCAACTAGCTCTCCCACCACATGCATGCATTCATTGTCCCAATGTGCCCATATAGATTTGCATCCTCCAGAATTTCTATTCTACAAAAGTTCATAATAAGTAGTACCTGTAGAGATTAAGCTTGAAAAAAAAAGGCTTTCTTTTGTGTTTTCAAAAGCTTAATTCATAGTTGCAAATGAACCTACAGCATTGTAACCAGATTATATACTGTGTCAAAAAGCTCTTTAAAAATATTCTGTTTTATATAACGCAGAGCAAATCATGCCAGGTTTCACAATCACAGAGTAACAATAATAGCAGACTTTTGAAATGATATACTTACTGTGGTGGACTTGAATGGCTCTTCTTGAAAGATGGCCTTGTAAAAGTCCTCACCTGGATATTCTGCAGCAGTCAGAGCATCCTTTCCTACACCTTTATTGGCAGGGACTCCACCTGCAACAGCTGCACCAAGAGCAGCTATTGTTAATCCAGCAAATTCAACAGGACCAGTTGCAACCATGCAACTGCTCCCACAACACTAAAGGCCACCACACCCATCCCTGGTGCAGATGCCGAACCTGTTGCCAAAGCAACTGCTCCATGCTCTGCATTCTCCAGGAGCCACAGTATAATTGCTGAATAATCCACCAAACCAAGATATCTGTTGGACCAGTTTATAGTATCGTCTGCATTTGGATTTCTTACAGCAGAAGAAAAAATGTTGTGCTCTGAAAGTATTTGTATAGCATCTACAATAGATGTGTCTACTGAAATTTCAATTACAGCAAAAAACAAGCAATGACAAAATACATAGTACATACCTTTTTAATATATATTCAATAATTTTTCATTGACCATTAATTGAAGTAATACAGAAACAATGCAGAAGAAAATTCCTGCTCTGCTAGGGTTTCTCATCTGCTCTGAGGAGAGGGAGATTGATCCCCTCCCTCAAAGCCATACTGACGGGCTCCAATCGCCCTTCCCACCATCTGTCCTCTTCAGGCCCACGAAAAGGCAACACATCGGAGATGCTAGCTCTGGGAGCGCGATGGCAAGCCTGAATCCGAGGTCGATGCTTGCCCAAAGCTGCTAAAAACCCTAGGGTAGTAATACCTAGCCGTAGACTGGAGCAGTCCCGACAATTTATGCAGGACCATGCGATCATTTGCAAATTCATGGGCATTTGGCCCCAGGGATCAGAATCAGAGATTCTAAGATGGATCCAGCTAAAATGGCAATCAAGAGCACCATTTGACCTACGACTCCGAGCAAAGGGGATCTTTCACTGTGATTTTCAAAGATCTGGAGGATCACCAACACATCCTGGATAATGGGCCATACTTTATGAATAGTGCAGGGCTCTTCATGAGACACAGGGAACCATGTTATAATCCAGAGAAGGAACAGTTCCTTGCAGCCCTAATTTGGGTTTGACTATACTCCCTACCAGAATACCTCTGAGAAATGGATATTCTGGAATCAATCGGTAACTACATCTGGGACTTTTTGTAGGTCTCTGAAATTACTAGACAATGCAGGTTCTCCTCTTATGCCAAGATTTGCATTTATATGAATATATCCCAACCCCTCCCCAAGTCAGTGGAGATTGATGGTCTGTTCACAGCCGTTAGATTATGAACATGTCCCCTTTAAATGCAGGCTCTGCCATGGGTATGGACATTTGTTCCATCACTGTCCTCTACAGACCAACCCTGCCACTAACCGCTTTGCCCACCTGGCGGAGGCAAGTGAAACCGAGCAACCAACCGAGCCTAAGGCAGCACTGGCAACTCAAACAGCTATGGAAGTGGAGACCAACACAAAAAACCCTAAAAACAAACAGCCCAACAAACGCAAGTCTCCAGAAGCATAGCCGACGGGAAAAGAAATTCAACAAGTCCTCGCACAAGTGAGGCAAGCATTGGAATAGGATGTCAAATTGGAGCAGCTTAACTCGAATGAAAGGATAATGGTGGCCTATCTACAAAGTTGGGGTAAGGATGGCTCGGGGGAAATACCTCAAGATCAACTGGCACAATTTCATAAAATATATAGAGAATGGGAACAGCGACAGGCCCCACCTGAGCCAACCCCCAAATGGCACTGACCATACGAGAAGGTGATCCGCCCGAGAGAAGGTCGAAAACCAATTCGAGCACCAAGAAAAAGGCAGGAGACCCACCAGCATAGTGATCGACGAGGCAGGGGAAATCCTAGTTAACTTAGGAGTCAGGAGTCAGGACAAGCTAATGTCTTGACAAAGTACTACCAGCGCTCCATCTCATCCCCCCCTCAATGAAATCAGTATTGTGGAACATAAGGGGCCTCAACTCTAAGAGGAAGTTGCAGTACCTAAGGATAGGATCCAAAAAGAAAAGCCAGATATTGTAGTACTCCAGGAAACTAAAGTAACAATGGAAAAGCTCAAAGACATCACTAGCAGAGGCTAGCCAATAGCGGAGTACATGGCGTTGGATGCATGGGGTTGTGCAGGGGGGATGGGAATCCTTTGGAATCCCAGATCCGTCTTCTTCCAAAGCTGAATCGCCTCTCCAAACTCCCTCTCTGGTCAGTTCGCGTGCATCGAATCCACAGAGAAAGTATGGCTCACGTGAGTGTATGGCCCTACACTACCAAGAGCCAAGAATGGGTTCTTAAGGAATCTGAGATATTTAAAAAGCATAATAGAAAGCTCATGCTGGATTCTGGCAAGGGACTTTAATATGATCAGGGACCTAAGCAAGAAAAGGGAGGCACCAGAAGACAACACCCAATATCGTTGGCCTTCCAAGAGACCATCCAAGCCTTGGAAGTTGAACATCTTGAGTTTGGGAATGGCTCCTTCACATAGAATAACAAATGAGGCGGGAAACACCAAATAGCATCTCAGTTGGACTGCTTTCTTGTTTCTGATAACATCCTCCAACAAGATCTTTTCTTACAAGCCACGATCCTTCCTTGCCTTGGCTCAGATCATTGGCCGATAAGCCTTGAAATCGACCTAAGGATGGCTCCTCGGAATCACCCATTTCATTTCGAATCCTTCTAGCTGGAGAAGCCGAAGTTCATCACCAAACTGGAAGCATGGTGGAAAGAAATAAGTGTAACAAGGTGCAACTCTATGGAAACCTTCCAACTTAAGCTGAAGGAGTTGAAAAGGAAAATCAAAGAATGGAACAAGTCAGATTTTGGGGACATTCGCCAAGATAAGCGCAGACTGGAAGACGCAATTAAGGTAATAGAGCAAAGAAATATCTTGGAAGGGAGAACAGAGGAACTGATAGAATAGGAGGGGGAGTCCTGCCTGAATTATAACAACGTTGAAAACAAGAAGAAATCCTGTGGAGGAAAAAATCAAGAATCCAATGGCTCAAAGAGGGGGAGCACAACAAAAAATTCTTTCATATGACCATGTTAAAACACAGGCAGGTCAACTGGATCTTTTCTCTTAATGGGTCAGATGGCAACCACCTGGTGCAACACGATCAGATCACAAAAGCACTGATCAGGCAATTCCAATCCCTGTTTCGGCAACCAAAAGTGGATAGAAGTAAATCTATCTCCAAAATTTGTCAATGTATTCCTAAAATAATTTCGGAGGACCAAAATAATGCGCTCATCAAGAAGATCACGTATGAAGAAGTAGAAGAGGTGGTTAGAACACTCCCTGTGAACAAAGCTCCAGGTCCGGATGGTTTCACCACAAAGTTTTACAAAGTAAGGTGGCATTTATTGGGTATGGAAATCCATACCCTAGTGGAAGATTCGCACCGTGATAAACGAATGTGGTTAGGATTGAATGCTACTTTCCTCACACTCATTCCAAAGAAGGGTGCGGCTGCAGACCTAGGTGGCTTCCGTCCCATCGCCCTTTGCAATGTGGTTTACAAGACAACTAAAGCCCCTTCTAAAAGAAATAATTGGACCTGAGCAATCTGGTTTCGTGGAAGGAAGACAGATTCTAGACGACATCTTGGTGGCTCATTAAGCGGTTCATTCCCTTTCCTCCTACAAAACCTTAGGTATGTTAATCAAGTTGGATCTTTCTAAATTATATGATCGTTTGAATTGGGATTACTCCTATCAATTTTGGAAGCCTTTGGGTTTTCCCCAAACTGGATAAGCTCGATCCAATCCCTGATTCTTATCCCCTTCTACTCCATTTTGGTGAATGGGGATGGGGCACCCTCTCGTCCTTTCCATGGCTCGCACGGATTAAGACAGGGGGACCCAATTTCCCCCTTCCTTTTCATTATTGTTGTTGAAGGATTGAGTAGACTCATAAAGGATGTGGTGGCCTCACGATCCCTTCAGGGCCTCAAGCTCTCCCAAGATGTCCCTTCAATCACTCACCAGCAGTTCGTGGATGACAATATGCTATTTGGCAAGCCAACCCTGAAAGAATCCCAACAATTTGGCTCTATCCTGGACGAGTTCCAGCAGGCTTCGGGCACTCAAATTAATAGTGAGAAGTCAGATATCTTTTTTTTCAATACCCTCCCACGGGTGCAAAGGTATCTGGGTCGGACTCTCGGATTCCAAATAGGTTCTCTCCCCATCACCTACCTTGGGGTTCCACTCATTCCAAACTCCCTTAAGGTCTCGCACTAGAAAGATTTGCTCAGCCGAGTTGATCAAAAACTATCAAGCTAGTCCTTCAAAACATTGAATACCTTGGGACGCCTTGTTCTCCTAAAGGTTGTGCTTCAGGCCCTTCTAATTTACCAGCTATCAACCCTCCCAACCCCCGAAAGCATATACAAAGATTTAACTACAAAGTTTTGAAAATTCCTCTGGTCAGGGCCATAGGTCAGGCGCAAGTGGGCTCTGGTCGCATGGGAAAAACTATGTAAATCTAAACTCCATGGCAGTCTAGGGCTCAAGGATCCTGGAATGTTATCGTAGGCCCTCGGGGCCAAGGCCTGGTGGAGGTGGCTACAGGGTGGTCAGGAGACATGGTAGAGGATTTGGTAAGGAAAATATGGATCCGAGAGCAAGCAAAACCCGTTATCGGATAATCTTATCCTACCAAAAGGATCCTCCATTTCAAATCGGGCAAGAGAGAATCAGGCACTCATTCAAGAACACAGTTTCTGGGAGATCAAAAATGAAGCGACAACCAAATTTTGGGAAGAATCCTGGATGCAACACCCTAAATTAAGTCAAGAGGAGAAATTAAGAGAGATTCAAATCTACACTAGACAATTGGGAGAAGAAAAGATTAATGACTTATGGCAACTTTCCAGTCCAAATCCGAATCTGAAATGGAGGGAATGGAAATTTGTAGATCAGTGGCTAGAGCGAGAATCGCCCCTGGATTGGAGGCCTCTCCCTGATCCTCCGGCAGCAACCCATTCTCAACAATGGGGAGCCCAATAAACTTCGATGGGGTCATCAACCTAAAGGTACGTTTTCATTAAAAGAAGCCTATTCAATTCTATCTGTTTTGGGTGACCAGGCTCCTCTCCCCTTGTGGAGAAGGATTTGGTATTCTAATCTGTGGCCAAAAGTAGCATTCTTTCTATGGCTCACAAGGCACAACAAACTCCTTACATGGGACAAGATCAAGAAGAAAGGATTTGTTGGCATTATGATGCAAGTGTTGTCCTTGATGGCAACTCACTCACAGGTCAGTTCAGTTTTGATGAAAGACAACTCACAGTGTAACAGGTCTATTTAGATGTAACAGGGCATTGGTACAGAAGAACAGGTAGATGGAACTAAGGTCTACTGATTAGAATAAAGAAGTTGAAGGAAAAGGATGGTGTAAAGTGGTTTAAGATGTGTACGCTAGTCCACTTAGTCAAAACAACGTATACACGCTGGTTCACAGAATAAAAAGAGCGTATATGTATACACGCACTTTCACAAGAAGAAGAGCATGTATATGTTGGAAAATCAAGAGCAAAGAATACCAAGGGTCAATACCATGGTATTAGCCCACAATATTGAGAGGAGTAACGACTATTTGATCCCGTCCAAGAATACCATGGGTCCTAAGTGGTTTTAGTTCGAGGTATTGAGAAAGGCCTAAAACTATCTAAGGAGGAAAAGGTCATAAGGCCAGAGTGTGCAAGTAAAAAGGTTTTCTCAGGAATACTTCCATTTGAAGTATATTTTATGTTGCAGGGGTTATGTTTGTGATTTGATCTAAAATATTATGTGCACCTTGAATTCAATGTTGGATCAGGATCATGAGACCTGAAATGACTTATCATTGAATGATCTAATATTGGTTGGGCTAGATCTGATTGTGTACACCTGTTTTATTCTTTAAATGTCATGATCTAGGTTTGTCTAAAGTCTGGAATAGCAGCGAAGTTATAAGTTAATATTTGCAGATCTATACACTCGTTCGTCTCAGTAAAAGCGCGTATACACGCATAGCGTATACAAAAGAAAACCCTATTCTTCAGATCTGACTGATCTATTCAATCATTTTTTTTGTTTTATTGTTGTCTGTCAATGAAGTCTTCTTAGATCTGAATGTAAAAATGAATGCATAAGGAGTTTGGTGTCTGATTAATTGATTGTCTAAGTAAGAAGGGTTATCTCTGCTACTACCTGTGTAAAGCTCTGTATATCGACAGTAGATGTTCAGTGTATTGCTTGTTGGTACAGACTTGATTCAAAAGTTTTATGTTTCAATAGTTTTGAGGGTATACGCAGCTTTGGTTAAAGGAAGTAGCATATACACGCAGGTTGGGTTTAGTAAAGTAGCGTATACATTCTGATGCATGATTTTTGAGGTTACAATTGGTTCTGAATGATGATGCAGGTTTCTGGGTTCAGCACAGTGTTCTGGTGATAGTGATCTGATTGTTCAGATTAACTGATTGTTGGTTGATGCAGTTAGAGTTTCAAAGTTTCTGATGGATCCAGTATGAAAATTTGATGAAACGAGGTCTTCATTTGTATTGTTGTGTACCAGGAGCATCCAGTCTGAAAATTTATGAAACGTGTCGCTGGAGGAAGAGAGAAGGTCATAGCCTTATGTAGGCCGGCACCTATGTACTAGTAAACACATTGGCTAGTACAAGAGTTAGAGGGTTGTAGCTCTCTTCCAGTAGAAGCTGCAAAATAAGAGAAGGTTGTAGACTTATGCATGTGCGTGCCTGCGTACTGGCATGAGTCTGCACCAGTACAAGATTGTGTAGAAATTTCTCATTTCCCACCCCGGTTTTCAGTTTCACCTTATTTCTCCCATATAGTTAAATGCCCTTTCCCATATCTAAAAAAAAAAAAAAAAATGCTGAAACACAAATTACTGATAATTTTCAGAATGCTGAAAATAAAAAATCAGCAGTAAAAACAGTCATTTAACACATTTGAACACAGTGATTTTTGGTCAATGTGACCCTGGAAAAACCCCCTACAACTCTTGGGGAAAACCAGTTCGAGAGCTCTTCTTTATTTCTGAAAATGTCTTTTTTAAAGTGAGAAATATTCACAAAAATCAGCAAGCAAATTTACAACTTATCTCTTCTCCCGTGCCTCACAGCAAACTGGAAATTACAGCAAACAGCACAGCAATAAATGTTGTGCGGACTCTTCGATTTCCATGCCCACTTTCAGCCTTAAATGTTGTTGTACGGCCTACATTAAATGCGTTGTACGGACCTCGATTTTTGTGCAGAAAAAAATAGCAAAATGCTCCTCAATTTCTATGCAAACCAGCTGTACGGATTTCTAGAAAATCGTGTCAAAATCAGCCTTTCACTATGTGTTGAATCAGTTGTACAAATCTGCTCAACTGCTGCTTTGGAATGTGTGCCAAGCTGCTGCCTCCTTCTCCTCCTTGTCCAGAAATCTCCCTTGCTCTCTTGCTCTCTTTCTCTCAATCTGCTCATGAAAAAATGAATGACCTCTTGCCTCCTTTTCCTCCTTTAATCTAATCCTAAGTGACTTTTGGGTAACCTCTAAATCCAATGGCTGAAATAAATTGAGATCTAGGGCTGAGATTAAATGCTCATTTAAATCTCACCTTTTATTTTTAACTCACCCCACTTTAATAAAGACCCACTTAGTCATTTATTTCCAAAATCACTTTTCGTTTCTAATTTTACATTAACTTTATTAAAGTCACTTTAAAATTAGACTTTAGTAACTTTATCACTTAAAGTCACTTTTAAATTAGATTTAACTTTATTAAAATTATAAAGTTAGTTTAGGAGAAAAATTAAACTCTTTTGGACACTTTTCCCTAGGCCAAAGATCAAAGCTTTAGGGAACCACCTGTCCTCCGGTACCAAATTTCAACACTCCCTCTTACAGAGGAAGGTGTTCCTCACCACACCCATCTTGTCTCTGAAGTAGACATGCTTGCCCCGTGGTAAGGCTTTGGTAAGAATATATGCACCCTGCTCGTCAGTGGGAATATACTCAAGCTTCACAGCTCTCTTCTGAACATAGTCTCTGATGAAATGATATTTGATCCCGATATGCTTTGACCTGTCATGAAATACTGGATTCTCCGTGAGTTTAATGCAACTATGATTATCACGTAAATCACT
>APFE030768149.1:39436-62857 GCA_000404065.3 Pinus taeda | reverse complement strand
CAATCAAAATCAATATAACCTGCCAATCTCACTCCATCCCCCTGCCTGTAGTCCAGACCATAATCCACTGTCCCCTGCAAGTACCGCAAAATGTGTTTTGCAGCCACCCAGTGAACCTTCCTAGGCTCACACATAAAATGACTCGTCGTGTTGACTGCAAAACAAATATCTGGTCTAGTGTTGACCAAATACATCAAGTACTAATCAGTTGCTTGTACAATGTGGGATCCACCAACTCAGAATCTGAAGCATGAAGCTTCTTCCAGTTGGTGATCATCGGTGTCGACATGGGTTTACAATCCTCCATATGGAATCTGCCAAGGATGTCCACAATATACTTCCCTTGCCCCAGGAAGAAATGCCCCTCCTCCTCCCACACCGCCAAACCCAAAAAGTAATGCATCAAACCAATGTCCTTCATCTCAAACTCCATCGCAAGATCTCTCTTGCAGTGCTCTATGAGTCTCTATGCACCTGTAATGACCAAGTCATCCACATACAGCACCAGAATGAGAGGCTCCTCACCCATCACAATATAGTAAAGGTTCGGATTTGCCTCACTCTTTGTGAAACCCATCCCCTGCAAGTATGTATCTATCTTGGAGTACCAAGCTCTGGGAGCTTGCTTCAGGCCATAAAGGGCCTTCTTCAGTCTGCACACATGGGACTCCTTCCCATGCACCTCAAAGCCCTGTGGCTGCTCAATGTACACCTCCTCCTGTATGAAGCCATTGAGAAATGCAGTCTTCACATCCATCTGGTGGATCTTCCAACCCATCTCTGCTGCTATCGATATAATGGAGCGGATCGAAGTATATTGAGCCACGAGAACGAAGGTCTCCTCATAATCAACTCCCTCTACCTGGGAGAACCCTCTAGCCACAAACCTCGCTTTGAATTTCTCAATGCTGCCATCTGCAGCATACTTTACCTTGTAAAGCCATCTGGAAGTAACCACGGATTTTGCCTCAGGCCTTGGCACCACCTCCCAAACATCATTCTTCATGATAGAAGAATACTCCTTTTGCATGGCCTCTCTCTAGACCTATTGGCTAGCTACCTCCTCATAGCTAGAAGGCTCAGATTCAAGGATGCTTGTAGTCATTGCCATATAGCTACAAAACCTCTCAGGTAGTCTACTCTCTCCGACCGGCCTCTTAGGCTCAGCAACATATGTGGCATCTCTCAAGGTGTCCTGAAGCCACTTAGGCTTCCTCTTTCCTGAGCATAATTCTCCCATTGGAGAATGAAACTCCTCGTCCTCATCATCATCAGGAGCCTGAACTCCTGACTGTCTATCTATTGTCCTCTTGCTTGCACCTGAACCTGTAGAAGTTGAGGTACCGTGTGAACTATCCATCAGTGGACTCCCTACTGAAGTGCTCTGTGGACTGCTCTGCATGATGCCCGGAGCACCACCCCTCTGGCTCGGCGAGCCACTACTCACTGACAGACCTGACATCATCATAGATGTACTTCCGGATCCTCCTAATCCCTGCCCACTGGATCCCTGTGACTGACTCAACTGCTGTTGAGGGTCTAGCTGATCCAGATACTTTAACTCCTGTGACCTCCTAAAGGCCCTATTCTCCTCGAACTTCACATCCCGCCTGATAACAACTTTCCTCTGTGCAGGAATGTAAATTCGAAAGGCCTTTGAGGTCTCACTATAGCCCACAAAGATACCCTTCTCTGCGGTGGGCTCTAGTTTGGTCCTCTTCTCCTTGGGTATGTAGGAGTATGTAATGCATCCAAAGATACGAAGATGACCAATATTAGGGTTCTTCCCAGAGAAAGCCTCCTCCGGAGTCATGTGCCCCAAGGCACGATGCGGACTCCTGTTCTGCAAATAAACAGTTGTGTTGCAGGCCTCTGCCCACAAGAACAATGGCAACCCTTGATCATGTAACATGGCTTTGGCAGCCACTCCGATGGATCTGTTCTTCCTCTCCGCAACCCCGTTCTGCTGGAGGTTGTAAGGAACAGTGAACTCCCTCCTAATACCTGCCTCTGCACAATAGTCAACAAACTCTCCAAGGGTGTACTCTCCCCCATTGTCCGACCTCAGGGACTTGATCTTCCGACCTGTCTATGTCTCCACAAGAGCTCTAAACGCCTGAAACCGCTTGAAGACCTCACTCTTGGTCTTCAAGAAATAAATCCAGGTCCTCCTGGAGTGATCATCAATGAATAAAACATAGTACTCCTATCCACTCAAGGAAACATCAGAATGAATCAAATCAAGTATCCCAATCGCTCTGTTGTCACTGCAAGGAAAAGGGGATTTGGCAAACTTGCCCATCGCACATCCTCTGCAAGTATCAAAGTGAGCAGTACTGAAATCTGGCACACCTGTCGTCATCTCCCGCAAGGTCCTTAAGGCTCCATGATACATATGTCCCATCTTGCATTGCCAAATCTCACATAGCTCAGAACTGCTAGCTCTGTTGTCGGTACTACTACTCAATGCCATAAGGGACTGGAATGCAAACTTGTACACCTTTGCATGGCGTACACCTATCACTCTAGCTAAATCAGCTGGAGTGCCCCTGGGATACATCAACACCTGTCCTCCCCTGAACAGTACCTCATACCCTCTGTCCTCCAAAGCTGAGATAGATATGAGGTTCTTCCTCATCCTTGGCACATAAAGAACATATGTCACCTTCAAGGGAAGTTTGGACTCCCTCTGAAATGTCAGTGTCCCCACCCCGACTACTCTAACAACTCTTTCATCACCGAGTACTACCTCTATATCAGTGCCACTCTCTGAAAGCTCAGAGAAGTACTCACGGACTCTTGTCATGTGAAAGCCCCACTGTCCACATACCAGATACCCGAAGATGCTCCACTAATCGAGGGAAAAGCATGCTCCCTCTGAACCTGTGTGGCAGGTGATCCTGCACTAGAGGACTCATACGCAGTGAACCCAAACACCCGGTCAAAACGAACTGCAAAGTCCTCAACCTCTGCTGAAGCTGCCACACTCTGGTTCTTCCCCTTCTTCTTCTTCTCCGGACACACAACTGCATAGTGTCCCATCTTTTGACAATTCCAACACTTCACCTTGGAATAGTCCTTCTGTGTGTTACCCTGTTTACCTTTACCTTTGCCTTTGCCCCCACCATTGCTTGTGGAAGCCTGCTTCTATCCTTTGCCTTTCTTGCTTCCTGCTGACAGTGCTACATCTTCATCTTGCTCAACTGGCTTGGCTGCCCCAAGCTGACCTTTCATGATCTCTGTCTGAATGCAATCATCCCAAAACCTCTCACATGTGGGAAGGGTCTCACGTGCACAAACCCCATCAGCAAAGTTTATCCATAAACGGGGGAAGCCATTCACTGCAATCCGCACCAACTCAGTGGGTGGAATGACCTCTCCAATTGCTGCTAACTCATCTCTCACATTAGTAATCTTTGTGAGATATCCAGTTGCACTATCATTACCCATCTTAATGTTCTTCAGCTTCTCCTTCAGGACCATTTTCTAGTTCTCGTTGGTACTCTGGTAGAAATTGGACAATGTTGTTCACATCTCATGGGCATTGCTCTTTCCTTTCACATGAGGAATGCAATGGTCTTTGACTCCATCTAGAATCAGCCTCTTACCCTTGTTGTTCTTTTTATTATACTCAGCCAACTGAGTAGCATCAGTAGGCACAACAACAGGGTTTTGTGTGGTATACACCATGATATCTCAGACTTCTGTCTCCTCAAAGATATTCCGCATTCTCTCCTTCCAAACGATGTAATTTGTATGCCCATCCATCCTATCCTCCACCCTCAATCCCAATGACATCCTGTTGTCCTAAAACTGAAAAATAGCACTGTTGTAGTAAAGATAAAACTGTTGTTTGTGAAAAATCAGCTTGCTGGAATTTTCTGAGTAAAAAATCAGCAGGTTGTAATTTTCCTCCTTGTTGTCCCAAACTGCACTTTAGCACTCAAGCTCTGATACCATGTAGAAATTTCTCATTTCCCACCCCGGTTTTCAGTTTCATCTTATTTCTCCCATATAGTTAAATGCCCTTTCCCATATCCATACATTCAACAACTGAAAAAAAAAAATAAAAATAAAAAAAAAAATTAAAAAAAAAAATAAAATATATATATATATATATATATATATATATATATATATATAAATTAAAAATATAAAAATAAAATATATATATTAAAATAAAATAAAATAAATGCGCTGGAAACACAAATTCTGGTAATTTTACAGAATGCTGAAAAATGCAAAAAAAAAAAAAAATCAGCAGGTACAAACAATCATTTAACACATTGAACACAATGATTTTTGGTCAATGTGACCCTGGAAAAACCCCCTACAACTCTTGCGAAAAACCAGTTCGAAAGCTCTTCTTTATTTCTGAAAATGTTTTTTTTACAGTGAGAAATATTCAGCAAACAAATTTACAACTTATCTCTTCTCTCATGCCTCATAGCAAACTGGAAATCACAGCAAATAGGACAGCAATAAATGTTGTACGGCCTCCTCGATTTTCGTGCCCACTTTCAGCCTTAAACGCTGTTGTACATCCTGCATTAAATGCACTGTACAGACCTCGATTTGCATGCAGAAAAAACAGCAAACTGCTCCTCGATTTTTGTGCAAACCCGCTGTACAGATTTCTAGAAAATCATGCCAAAATCAGCCTTTCACTGTGTGCTGAATCAGTTGTACAAATCTGCTCAAATACTGCCTTGGAATGTATGCCAAGCTGTTGTTTCTTTCTCCTCCTTGTCCAGAAATCTCCCTTGCTCTCTTGCTATTCTTCTCTCAATCTGCTCATGAAAGAATGAATGACCTCTTGCCTCCTTTTCCTCCTTTAATCTAATCCTAAGTGACTTTTGGGTAACCTCTAAATCCAATGGCTGAAATAGATTGAGATCTAGGGCTGAGATTAAATGCTCATTTAAATCTCACTTTTTATTTTTTAACTCACCCCACTTTAATAAAGACCCACTTAGTCATTTATTTCCAAAATCATTTTTCCTTTCTAATTTTACATTAACTTTATTAAAGTCACTTTTAAATTAGACTTTAGTAACTTTATCACTTAAAATCACTTTTAAATTAGATTTAACTTTATAAAATTATAAAGTTACTTTAGGAGAAAAATTAAACTCTTTTGAACACTTTTCCCTAGGCCAAAGATCAAAGCCTTAGGGAACCACCTGTCCTCCGATACCAAATTTCAACACTCCCTCTTACAGAGGAAGGTGTTCCTCGCCACACCCATCTTGTCTCTGAAGTAGACATGTTTGCCCCGTGGTAAGGCTTTGGTAAGAATATATGCACCCTGCTCATCAGTGGGAATATACTCAAGCTTCGCAGCTCCCTTCTGAACATAGTCTCTGATGAAATGATATTTGATCCCGATATGCTTTGACCTGTCATGAAATACTGGATTCTCCGTGAGTTTAATGCAACTCTGATTATCACAGTAAACCACTGAAGGTCTCAACGGCTGACCAAATAAGCCAAACAACATCTTGCGAAGCCAGATGGCCTCACAACTAGCTAGACTGGCTGCCATATACTCTGCTTCCGCTGAACTCAATGCCACTGACTGCTGCTTCCGGCTGAACCATGACACTACTGCTGAACCCAACCCAAAACAACACCCTGAAGTGCTCTTCCTATAAGAAGCACAACCTGCCCAATCAGAATCAGTATAACCTGCCAACCTCACTCCATCCCCCTGCCTGTAGTCCAGATCATAATCCATTGTCCCCTGCAAGTACCGCAAAATGTGTTTTGCAGCCACCCAGTGAACCTTCCTAGGCTCACACATAAACTGACTCATCATGTTGACTGCAAAACAAATATCTGGTCTAGTGTTGACCAAATACATCAAGGAACCAATCAGTTGCCTGTACAATGTGG
Source organism: Pinus taeda (assembly GCA_000404065.3). Classification (NCBI taxonomy): domain Eukaryota; kingdom Viridiplantae; phylum Streptophyta; class Pinopsida; order Pinales; family Pinaceae; genus Pinus; species Pinus taeda. The sequence continues at coordinate 56,962 of APFE030768149.1, read as the reverse complement.
GATCCACAAACTCGGAATCTGAAGCATGAAGCTTCTTCCAGTTGGTAATCATCAGTGTCGACATGGGTCTACAATTCTCCAATTGGAATCTGCCAAGGATGTCCACAATATACTTCCCCTGCCCCAGGGAGAAATGCCCCTCCTCCTACCACACCTCCAAACCCAAAAAGTAATGCACCAAGTCGATGTCCTTCATCTCAAACTCCGTTGCAGGATCTCTCTGGCAGTACTCTATGAGTCTCTCTACACCTGTAATGACCAAGTCCTCCACATACAGCGCCAGAATGAGAGGCTCCTCACCTATCACAATAAAGTAAAGGTTCGGATCTGCCTCGCTCTTTGTGAAACCCATTCCCTGCAAATATGTATCTATCCTGGAGTCCCAAGCTCTGGGAGCTTTCTTCAAGCCATAAAGGACCTTCTTCAATCTACACACATGGGACTCCTTCCCATGCACCTCAAAGCCCTGTGGCTGCTTAATGTACACCTCCTCCTGTATGAAGCCATTGAGAAACGCAGTCTTCACATCCATCTGGTGGATCTTCCAACCCATCTCTGCTGCTATCGATATAATGGAGCGGATCGAAGTATATCGAGCCACGGGAGTGAAGGTCTCCTCATTATCAGCTCCCTCTACCTGGGAGAACCCTCTAGCCACAAACCTTGATTTGAATTTCTCAATGCTACCATCTACAGTATGCTTTACCTTGTAAAGCCATCTGGAACTAACCACAGATTTGCCCTCAGGCCTCGGCACCACCTCCCAAACATCATTACTCATGATAGAAGAATACTCTTCCTACATGGCCTCTCTCCAGACCTGCTGGCTAGCTACCTCCTCATAGCTAGAAGGCTCAGAGTCAAGGATGTTGGTAACCATTGCCATATAGCTACAAAACCTCTCAGGTGGTTTACTCTCTCTGACCGGCCTCTTCGGCTCAACAATAGATGTGGCATCTCTCAAGGTGTCCTGAAGCCACTTGGGCTTCCTCTTCCCTGAATATGCTTCTCCCATGGGAGAATGAAACTCTTCCTCCTCATCACCATCAGTAGCCTGAACTCCTGACTGCCTGTCTGTCGTCCTCCTGCCTGCACCTGAACCTATAGAAGCTGAGGTACCGTGTGAACTGTCCTTCAGTGGACTCCCTAGTGAACTGCTCTGTGAACTACTCGGAGCACCACCCCTCTAGCTCGGCGAGCCACTACTCACTGACAGACCTGACATCCTCATAGATGTACCTCTTGATGCTCCCGATCCCTGCCCACTAGATCCCTGCGACTGACTCAACTACTGCTGAGGGTCTGGTTGATCCAGATACTCTAACTCCTGTGACCTCCTAAAGGCCCTGTCCTCCTCGAACTTCACATCTCGCCTAACAACAACTCTCCTCTGTGTAAGAATGTAAATCCGAAAGGCCTTTGAGGTCTCACTGTAGCCCACAAAGATACCCTTCTCTGCAGTGGGCTCTAGTTTGGTCCTCTTCTCCTTGGGTATGTAGGAGTATGTAATGCATCCAAAGATACGAAGATGACCAACATTAGGCTTCTTCCCAGAGAAATCCTCCTCCGGAGTCATGTGCCCCAAGGCACGATGCGGACTCTTGTTCTGCATGTAAATAGTTGTGTTGCAGGCCTCTTCCCACAAGAAAAATGGCAACCCCTGATCATGTAACATGGCTTTGGCAGCACCTACGATGGATCTATTCTTCCTCTATGCAACCCCGTTCTGCTGGGGGTTGTAAGGAACAGTGAACTCCCTCCTAATCCCTGCCTCCGCACATTAATCAACAAACTCTCCAAGGGTGTACTCTCCCCCATTGTCCGACCTCAGGGACTTGATCTTCCGACCTGTCTGTGTCTCCACAAGAGCTCTAAACTCCTGAAACCGCTTGAAGACCTCACTCTTGGTCATCAAGAAGTAAATCCAGGTCCTCCTGGAGTGATCATCAATGAATAAAACATAGTACTCATATCCACTCAAGGAAACATGAGACATCCGATGATCCGGATTTAAACAGGAACGTAATAAAATACAGAGATAACCATATACACAAAGATGCAGCGGAAATAATACTTCATTTTATTAATGGAAAATACTGAAATATGCTTACAACCGGAAATAGAAATAAACCAGCTAGGGCGATGGTAGCTTATCCCTGAGAAGAGATGTATGGCTACATGCCCCTGAACTGTGTTACAATGAGGCTCGAAGGCCTATTTATTGTTGAGAAACAATGGAAAAACCCTTCACATTCCAAAACCTAACCCTGGAAGATGAAACGCCAAATTGTGGGCCCCGTTTTTGGGTAAGTTGGTACATCAACTTCCCGAGGTCGTGAATTGGTCGTCTTATCTCCATTTGACCTGCATGATAGCCCGTTGGAAATATCTCTTGGAGGACTACGACGGAAAGGATGTTTTTTAGACAAAAATTCGTTGGCGGTAGATTTCCCAAAAAACGTCATTTAGGGGCTCAAAATGGCTCCGGAAGTTTAGGACTCGAAAAATTGCTAAAAATAGTAAATTGTGCTATAATTAAGGAAACTGAAAGAACTGAAAGAGGGACTAGAGGGGATCCACGTCGAATTAGCGGGTGGCCACCAATATCCACCTAGATCATAAATAGTGAAACAAGTCAACAAATGCAAGAGTTTAGGGAAAAGTTGTTCAAAACATTCCAAAAGGAAAAGGGATTCCATCTCAACATTTCACTTGAATAGTTAAAGTCTACAGAATTTTTCCAGTTTAATTTCAGCCAACTTATTTCAGATCCTTCTATTGTTTCTCAAAATGAACAAATGGTTGAAATTGAAAGGACACGAGATTTTGTTCTCACAGGTAAAGAAGTTGAAGTCACAACAATAAAAAATGTAAAAGAGAAGTAGGAAAGTAGAGGAACAACAAAGACTCTAGAAAAAAAATAGCTAAACAAGATATTATTGTGATTAATTTTCTTGAGAAAATAGAGCAAAAGAAACCAAAACTATAGAATTCAAAGAAATGGAAGTAGATAAGGAGAAATAAAATCATGTATCTAGTGAAACCAACACCAAGGAAAATGAGGAAAAAATAGAATCATATAACAAGATGGATATTTTATATACCATATCTCCTCAAGCATCAGTAAAACCCATTTCTACTAAGATTGATTGGGAATCATTTTTGTTTAAACTATTTTTTGAATTAGATCTAGTAGCAGATACAATCCCTTCTTTGACGGGCTATTATTTTAATACTCAGACAAAATCAGTTGTTAGAACAAAAAATGAAACATGATACTATGAAGACTGTATCTAAATTCAATTGGTAGGCTCACAGAGATGTAAAATAAAAATCTCAAGAATTCTCTTGAGCTTTAGGATATTTTGTTAATTACAATCAATATAATTTGAATGAGCTTGTAGCTTCATTAGATAAAATTTTGTAGAGAACTAAATATTTGGAGGCAATTTTGAGAAAACTGAATTGTTCAATGAAGAAAATTGGCAAATGAGTTTTGTCACTTTAGTCTAAGGATTTACTATAGAAGGAGAAAACCTACAGAAGAATTTTCATAAATAATTGAAACAAGCAAATGCAACACATGAGCAAGAAATTCAAGAATTGAAAAAATTACATGAAAACCAAACTTGCATCTGGAACTAAGAAGAAGAAAAACAATTATAAGATTTTGGTCATATCTTTGAAAGCTAAAATTGAATCTCTTAAATATGAACTCATTCATAATCAACAAGCAACAGAAAGTATGGAAGTTTTCAAGGAACAAGATTTACAAATTTGTATAATTTTAAGGAAGAATCAATCAAACTTCTATAAACAAAAGGATAAAATATCTAGATTTTATTGAGAAATTACTTATTTAAATGAAATAATTGATTCATTGTTAGAAGAAAAAAGATCTATTAAAAACAAATTTCTATCTATTCTTGACAAAGAAAACGGATTTCAATCCAGTGAAATTACAAAAGTTTCTAAGAAACGATAAATTGGTGCTTGAGTCGTTAAGTCACATTGAGAAAAAGGGAAAAGAAATCACAACATACAAACAAACAACATATGAGTAATCTTTAACAATTTAGGAAAAAGCAATAAAGCATTATAGAAGAACTAAAACATTATAGGTGCCAAGTCATTAAAGTAAATAATACTAGGAGAACTAAAACAATCTATAGAATATCTTTTTGCCAGGGACCAGGTAGAAATAAAAAACATTAAAGTTTGGAAACAAAAAACTTTCCAACAATTTATGCAACTTCCTTTTTAACAAATCAACCTTATTTCCAATTTCTAGGTCAAATATTAGAAGAACAAGAAAATAAAAAGGTCCAAGGATCGATTTCCAGTTTGGAGATCAACATTCGTTAGTTTCCTTCCCTTTATTTCTCTGGAGTGTACCACATATATTCAGATTGGGAAACTTATGTCAAAGTACATGAACCTCACCTACTACTATGTGTCAATTACGAAGATTGTAAAGATGATGAAAGGGATGTCTTCTTCTCCTCCAGATATCAATTGAACAAACATAGAATTCTTATTTTTAGAATTGAGTATTTACTTTCAAAAGATTTGTTGATTTTCTTGTTTCAAAACTTATTTTTTATTTTTTATTTTTAGAATTGAGTATTTACTTTCAAAAGATTTGTTGATTTTATTGTTTCAAGACTTATTTTATTATTTTTTAGTCTTCATCGACCATTATGTGTTAGTGCAAAGGTTCAAGAATCGGTGAAAACTACAGATTTGAATTTTCTAATCAATTTTGAATTACCAACCTTATTTTGAATTACCAACCTTTCTGAAAACCATTTTGAGTGTTAATTTGTGATGAGCTATGAGATTTATGTCAGTACTTACTTTTAATTACTTAATAAATGCCTCTGCTATTACTCTACGACTTATGCTATTTAATTATGAATAATTACTCTCACATATGCTATTTGATTTTGAATGAATATTTGATAATTTTGTTTAAGATTCTTTATGATAATGTTGCAATCTACATCCTTTTTATCATGAGGAATTAAAAAATTGTTACTTTACTTATTATTGGTTGATCATTATAATCTAGTATTTAAATATAGGCATATATTTTATTGTCTACAACATAGAAATTGTTTTTTATTTATTTTAAAATGTGCATTCATACATATTTCAGAAAATAGCAAAAAAAAATGGAATAGAATGAAAACGTGAAAATATTTTCGAAGTTTCTATTTAAACATGCATCCAAAAATTACATATTTGGTTTTCTAAATTCAATTCAAATTAGGATTTTAAATATTATGATATTTCACGTGGTATTATGCTCATTTAAATCATTTAATTTTTGTTGTTTAGATTGTTCAAATCATTGTAGCATAATGTGTTCATATTCTATAAATTATAAAAATATATTACATAGTTTTTCTTAAATTAATTATATTTTTTCTTAGTTTAATTTTCATTTTAGATAGGAAACTGGGTCTTTGTTACAGAAGGTATATGGCCCTACCAAACGAAAAAAAAAATATTTCTAATTCGAAATTTGATTCCTTAAATACTCACTTGTTGTAAACAGATTTTTTCCACATGCGAACAATTACTTATGTAAATTGGATGCAAACATAACAGTTATTGTAGTTAGGGAAAATTTTAAGGAACAATTACTTATGTAAATTGGATGCAAACATAACAGTTATTGTAGTCATGGAAAATTTTAAGGAAGTAAAATTATTTTGAAGTTTAAAAATTTGGCGAATCTCACTAGTCCCTAATATGTAAACTATAAAATGCTTATTGATGTATTTGTAAAAAAGTCAAATTTACAATGATTTTGTATACACTCTTTATATAAAGTTGGTGATTTTTAAGGCAAAATAACTTTATATTGTAAAATTTGGGCGAATCATTTTAATAAAAAATGGAAATTGGCTAATCTTTCTTTTTTGTGAAAAATCATGGAAAATTAACCCACATTTGAATATTAGCCACTAAAATTTTCCATGATTGCAGTCATACTTGTCATTTGATAATTTTTGACATTGGTAATGCTTTTAATATACCAGACTCATCTATTTCTTGGAAAATCATGGAAAATTAACCCACCTTCGAAAATTAACCCCTAAAATTTTCCATAATTACAGTCATACTTGTCATTTGATAATTTTTGACATTGATAATGCTTTTAATACACCAGACTCGTCTATTTCTTGTTGTAATGTTTATCGTTGCATATGTCGCAATGGAGTTACTATTCTTTTCAACATTGTTCTACAACGTTCCCAGGATAATACATTCCAGTTTTTGTTGTAGTATTTCTTGTTCTAATGTATGTGTGTCACTATGTCCTTGGAAATAGTTATCCCTATGAGATGAAATAGAACGTGAGACCTGATTTCATCTTGAACTTGGGTTCGACACTAAGTGTGCCCAAAGTTCCAAAGAAAGAGTTTTTATGTAGAAAACTAGCACAAGAAACCAAATTCCTAACCTAGTCATGGTTGATTCATCATGAAGTTTGTAACTTAGGCTCCTATTGACCACCCAACACCCGAGCTTCAACTGAGTTAGTTCGGCATATCACTCGCATGTTCTTTTACTACGCATACAACCAAACCTCCCAACCTTTAACTACGGCACAATAATAATTTCTCATCTTATGCTATTATCTATGTATTACTCTATCCTTCATTATATTCGTTATCTGCCTCGTTGTGTGGTCCTCAGAGATAATCCACATTTGATTTCAAATCGTGCAAGAGGAGACTCCCGCTACTCTGATTAGAATATTTCCCACCTGTTGTCTTGACTGCAATAGTATAAGCCTTATCCAATTCTTTATTTAAGTTATTTAAGTTGGATATTTTGGCACTTTTCTCCTCAGAAAATGTCCTTCCTTATTTTTCAATAATGAGTGGGTCATGGCTCTTTGGCCCTGCACCACGCAAATCCTTCAGTGGATATTTTTATACTCTCCCGAGAGACTAGGTCTATTACTGCACAAACTACCTCGAGCTAATCCTCTTGACTATGCCCTTCTCCCAAGAATCCATTCTGCTTCTAGATCTACATCATGAGCTCGCCACTCCATTGAAGTCATACTAATATGTTCCATAATGTTACCCCTACTGAGCCATACTAATATGTTCCATAATGTTACCCCTACTGAGCTTGGGTGACAAGTACATTGAGGGGTCACTAACCCATGGACCTTCCCTATATTGGGGTAAGGAATTCCTCGCATCTTGGCATAGGCACTCCTACATCTCTTTACTATTCCATATCTTCAAGGCATATATCTTTGTTTCTTCTTTGCATTAATTAAGAAATATCAATTCCGATTTAACATTATATTTCCTCATATTTGAACGCATGCTTTTTTCGTCGATTTTGTTAGTCCATAACTAAAATTGATTACTTGACCTTGCACCATGGCTTCATCATTGTAACTTTTGATGTAAGTTTTGATTAATGTTAGTACAAATTCCAATACCGATGCCAATCTAGCCACCAGTGCCTCTTCCATTGTTAGATTCTAAAGGGTACACCTCAACTTCAAATCCTTTCTTGCTCATTGAATTATTCAATGCGATTATTCAGAATTTTTCAAGACCTTTCTGTTTTGTATCTGTCAATGAATGAGCAGAGCCCCTGTTCAAAGAGTAAGCATGGGAGCTATTCAAGAGAAAAGATTTTACAAATGACCTGGTTGCTCTCGAAAGCTATTGCCAGACAAATTCCCAAGGATTGTGCAGGTTTGCAATTGGTTATAAATGCAGTTGGTGCAACGATGGCTTCCATGAACAGTGAAGAGGATTGGCAATGTGCTTTAACTTTGATGAGAAATATAGATCAAGATTTTGAAAGAAAGATTGATATATAGTTATAATGTTTTGTGTGATGAATTGAAGATTTGTTTTCCCTACTGTGCTACCTTTCTTGATGATACAAAAATTAATGCAGAGACACTGTAGGAATTTTGATTGTGGAAGGCGTGCTCACCAACGGAGAGAGGGAGAGAACTTATTTAATGCATCTCGGGTACGAGTACTTGTATCGACTGGTAAATAACTGCTTGATCCAGTATGTTGTTGTATGTGCTTAAGGAATTGATTTAAATAGTTGAATTCAATAAACTTTTCCTCGGCGCAAAGGCTAGAAATAATTGAAGTTACCAAAAAACAAAAGAATTAAATAGAACAATTTCTCCCGATATAAGGAAATCAAATTTCCTTCACATCATACATCCCATCAAAAGAGGAATTGACATTATGTTGGCCAATTTTCTCCATCTATCAAACAACCCAAAAATACTTCGGCTTGAGGAATTTTCCCTCTGTACTCTGTTAAGGATCTTCCTCCGTGATCCTCTCAGATATTCCTCTCACACTGACACGAAACATAAATAAATAATAGCATTTTTCTCTTACGATAACCAACTCACGTGAGGAAAAAAATTATGAAAAAAATGAATACTTAGCCGAATGCCACATGGTGAAATGAATTGATTGTTTATGAGTCAACAAAATCTACTACAACGAATTTTTCCTTCGCTGCAACTTCTATCTCTTTAATTGTTTCCCTTGTCGGTTAAATGATGTGCGCTCGGGCGTTTCTCATCATATTTCGAGAGGTTTTGAATAAAAAGGAAAGGCTTCTTTCATCGCTTAATTTTATTATTATCAACTAAGTCACGTGAGGGAAAAGAAATTATGAAAAAAAAAAGTACTTACACCAATGACACTTCGTGAAATGAGTTTTTTCTATGGTTAGAGGTTTTCAATAATAAGGTAGTTAGCTTGCATCACTTAATTTTATTATTGTAAATTTATTATTAATGCGTAATATAAATTAACCTTTTTAATATATAAGTATTTAATATTATAGTTATAATATTGTAATATAAATCATTTTTATGGATTTTTATTTTATTTTGGTAGTCTAGCCAGGGATAGTGATTGCGTATTTGGTAAAAGGAAAGATAAAAAACATAGAATATATTTTGCAAATTTACATAGAATATATTTTCCAAATTTTCTAGAGCCGGAATGCTCATTCAAAAAAATGTTTGCCTCTTTCATTCAAGTAGTCTAGGAAAATGATGATGCACTTCTAGATGTTTTGTTAGCATTGTTGCTATTGAATTTATGTTTTGTTAGCATTTGTTGCTTTTGTAATCATTCAAAAAATTGTTTGCTTTTTTGGATTCAATTTGTCTAGACAAATGATGATGCACCTCTAGATGTTTTGTTAACATCTGTTGTTGCTGAATGTATGTCTTACCACGTTTCCTTTGCAACATCTAGTGCAATTGCTAGTTATTTATTTACCATACCTCTTTTATAAATATAGTATTTGGCCCATAGGCTTCACCTAAAGAAAACCTCTTTTTTGAGTTTTCATAAATATATTGAGGTTTATGGAGTAAATATAAAAATAGGTTTTATTTATTTACCATACCTCTAGTTTCTTTTTATTTTTATTTATTTACCATACCTCTAGAGTAATTATAGAAAGAGATTTTATTTATTTAGCTTACCTCCAATTTATTTATATTTGTATTTATTTACGATACCCATATTTTAGTGTTAAATTTTAAATTTATATTGTGGTTATACCTAATAATAATTAGATTGATTTTTAAATAGAAACAACTTGAGATTAAAAATGTTAAATGCTAAGCACTACATTTTAAGTGAGATCTACTTCATACTGGACTCTAAAACTCCTTTAAGCACAGTAAAAAAAACATAAAATAACAAAAAAAATACGACACACAATGCTCACTTTAAACATATCGAGAATAAAGTGCATTTGCGTAATAAAAAATGTAAACAATAAACTTAGAGAGTGTAATAAAAACCATATAATTAGCTTATTTATTACAGTTTATTTATTATTTCCTTATTATATTATTTAAATAATAAACATCATAACCATAAACCAATTATCTGGTTTACTAATTTTCCTTTTAGTTCATTAAATAGTAAATAGCCTAAGCAATTCAAAAGGCTAGCTTTACATGTATTCAATATAAAAGTATGAAATAACACTAAAAAAAACAAAAACATAAAATAACAATAAAAATATTGTACATAATGATCACTTTGCACTTTGCATATATTAAATCTAAAATATATTTGTGTCACTAAATGTATAAACAATTGACCAACACCATGCAATAAGTTGGTTCATGTTTTCTCTATCTAGCTAAGCAACAAACGCCATGTTAATAAACCAATTATTTGATTTTTTTTTTTTTTTCATTTAATTCATTAAATGTTAAAATTTCAATACTATCTGCAATACCAACTTGTATCCAACATAAAAATGTTGCACCATGCTTATACACTAGTTATTTGATTTTTTTCATTTGATTCATTAAATTACTTGTATCTATAATAAAAATCTTTTTAATTGTTGTGTTCACATAATAATTAAGAGTTTAAGTAAAAACCTAACATATTATAATAATAAGAATGGAAAAAATTAGGAGCAAATAATTTTACATTTAAAAATTAAAAATTAAAAACTTCCAATAATTTTATAATATAATTTTTTTTGGAGTTCAAAATAAATTTTAATGTTTAAAATTTTCCAAAAATTAAATAAAAAATACTCACTTTACATATATCAAATATAAAATGTTCTTGCCATAATTAAGAGCCTGTATCCAAAACGAATACATATTATAACAGTAAGAAGAGGGTAGAGAATGCTAACTTTACACATAGAAAATATCAAATACATTTGTTCAACAAATATGTAAACAATAATCCAACACTTTTATCATACAGATAACCGGCAAGGAAATAATAAACTAATCATTTAGCTTACCCTCTCTTTTTCATCCCGCTTCGACATCATATACAACCATTCCCGTAATTTATAACTTATCTTACCGTAATTTATAACGCAACTGTGCAGAGTTATAAACAATTTCAGTGGTCACAACACAAAGTGACAACCATACCCATAATTCGTAAGTTAATTGGGGAGAGTTCACTAAAAATTCATTTCGATCAGAAAACATTAGGGCATTCCTCCGAGATTTTTTATATTAAACATTTTGGTTCTGCTCCCATCTCGTAGAAGCCAGTCGGCAAAGTTTGTCGTGCAAGACATCTATTTCCCATTGAGATTTCACTGGATCCTGACAACATCAATTTAATGTAAGAAAATAAAATCCTAAATCTTAGAGATGATGACCTCTAGATGGACACAAGTAATAAAGAAATAAAAGATAAGGAATCAAAAATTTGGAGGAGAGAGATTTCTTTCTTAATATTACTAATTAGTTTAATACTATTATATGGGAGACATCAACATTAAATTATTGGAGTGAGACTGAATTCAAATAACTGAAATTGAATTAGGTTATTTGGATGGATAGATGTGCCATGTGGTTAGAATAAGATGTCTACTAAGTGACACATCTAATTCCAAGCACCAGCTAAATGCCACATCTATCCATCTAAGTGTCCTAATTCTGTTTCACTTAGTCTACTTCTCTTGAATTCAGTTCAGTACCACCTATATCATTTAATGTTAATGTCTCATTTAATGTTAATGTCTCAAATGTAATTTTATTTAACTGATTAATAATATTAAAAAAAAATAATCTCTCTTCACATTTTTTAATTTCCAACCTAAACGAATGAAATAATGATAATTGTAAGAGGGATATGGAAATGCTTACCTGGATCGTTATAGCATAAAATACTTTATTTCCACTTGTAAACATGGTCATGTTAGTGACGTCCATGCTTTCTAACTCAAACATGGAAAGATACTTTGACAGAGGAGTATATTTTTTGTAGGTCAATATTGTAATCGAATAATGGTCTCCCATTGTTCCTATGGTAACGTTAGGACTAAACACATCCAGGTTTTCTCCCGTGGTATCCCTCTGATCCACAGTTTTCTTCACTATTGAGGATGCGTGACTTTCGACTCCGCCGATTTTCATTTCAGGGTTTGTAACACGTTCTGAACCTGCTTGACAGGCAACAGGCCGAGAGCACTGCTGATCTATCTGTTCATCAAAAAAGTAAATAAAATCTGCAAAGCCAAAACTTTTGTATATCATTCGAATACTTCAGAAAGGAAAATACGTTGGCATATAGTTACCTTTCGTTTGGGGACTTCTGCTCTTAGAGCGGAAAATAACAGTGACAAGTAAATGCCCTTATATGCTCTTCCCATTTTGTCCAGTTTTCTTGAACTCCGAATTCGTCTCATCCATTTCTGTCGAATGCGAGAAAGAACATCGGATGGTTTCATTTGTATCAGATAAGAAAAATTCACGCACGAGGATAAGCAGAGGCCTTCGTCCAGCCGCTCAATTACTGGAATTGAGGGTGGATGTTATGCAGTCATGGGGAGAAGATTGTCAACTCTTTATTCACCTGTGCCTTTACTACCGCAATATAAATTCAAGAAATCGTAAAAGTTAATATAATCATAAAAACTCAAAATCCAAAAAATGGAAATCGTAATGGTTAACATAACAATATAAATTAATTTGGGGGCAAATGTTTTAATAATAGGAATCTTTATATCATTTCCCAGATTCTGGGAATATCTTAGAATTCGACCCTCAAGATAGGTATGAAATTACCGTCAGAGTTTTACATATTTCCAAAATATACCATCCATATAAGTTCAACCTTTAATAATAACTAAAACATTTATGTGTAATTGAATTTAAAGTTTAAGTACAAAATTGGAAAAAACTATTTTTGAAGCATTGGTTTTTGAAAAAGAAAAGTTCAAATAAACCAAGTTGCATAAATTATAAGATATAACAAGATATTTAATGATTAACCTTTTTTATTATAGAGATTTTTCATATATAAATAAGTATCGTGAATCAAAACTATAAGTTATTAATATTATACGTCCAAAAAATCATGATTCATATATAACATTTTTATAATATAATTAATTTCCGTTTAAACTTAATTACTACTGATTGAATTTTACTATCTACGTAATAAGATGATTATCGATAATAATTATTAATAATAAACATATTTGTAGAATCAAAAGGATTGACAAAAAAAGGTTTGGGGAATATTCACTGAATAGTGACATTAGTAGTTAAGGTAGGTAATTTAGTCTAATAAAGAGCGACCGAATTCCAGACACAAGATCTCCCTCCATTTTTTTCTCATTTTAACAAATGCAAGCTAGTAATTCAATTCATACCATAGGGAACTACCGAACGAATTCCATATATAAGATTATGAAGTCAAAGCGTTGCAGATGATTTCGAACTTGAAAAAAACCTACGATTTCGTACATTTTTGTTGGCCACTTCTTCTCCAGTGAACACACTAAACCCTAGATGGGAAGAGGTGTCGTCTTAACAGAACCATTTAAGCGACGACAAACTTTAGAATGGATTGATCGTCGTAACAAATCCCAGATTTACTTGTATCTATGCTAATAAATATAACATCCTCCTCTGGATGAATTACAGGAAATGAAGCTAAGAATTAGCTCTAATTAGTAATGCGAAATTCGATAGAACTTACCCTTTTTTAAAGGTTCTTTAGCCGAGCAGAGACAAAGGGGAATGAGTACCGGTGAGTCTCCTGGTATGTGCCGTTGATGTGGGTGCAATTCTCTGATCGGGTTTCAAAAATTTAATGAAAAATCCCAACAGAAGTATAGCCTGTCCTGGCAATGGGAATGGGCTATTCTCGGAAGCAATGGGATGTGGGAATTATTTAATAAGATTAGTGACGACGTTGGAGAATTATTTAATAAGATTAGTGACGATGAGTGAGAATTATTTTATAAGATTAGTAAGGAATCAAAGGAAGTGGATTCATGATCTTCTTCTCCAGGGACTGAGTCCACCTTGCCCTTAAAAGCGACGTTGCCTACTCATCCCACAAATTTGCCAGAGCAAAATTCAGTCATAAAAGTTGTTTATCTTACAAATTTGTAGCAGATTTTTTCTGAGAAGTTAGTAAAAAAATTCAAAATATCAAAATATTGGATTGTTTGAATTGTTTTTTTACAGTGAAAATAGATTAACCCTATTAAAAACCCTAAAATACCCAAAATCTTTATGTTTGATAACTATAATACAAATTTTGAAAAAATTCTACCAGATTTTATCTTACAGAATTTCCATTATTTTAGGCCAGAATTTGTGAGGTTTTTAAACTACGCTCTTAAAAGCTAACTAACTAGAACCGGCCTCCTTTATTAATATTATAATGGAAATAATAATAAGACGTGAATAGAAAAGTATTTTTTAAATTGCGCTGAACTATTCAACCTAAAGGTGATAATGACAAATAATATCCGCCGTCATAGATGTGATTGGAGATGAATTTATTATAGTGACCAGGGCGACTCAGAGTAAGGTGATAAACTAGAATAATGGCCGGAAGGGTTGCTGCAGCCTTTAAAATTGTTAGACGTCCAATCTATTTTGCACGCCGATCTCAAAAAAATAAAATTGTAGCAATTAACATGCAAAAGCATGCGGGTTGAATTTCTTCCCCTAGCATAAAGTTGGAAGGATCCATTGTATCCGCCCAGAGGCAGATGAACCTGTGATGGAATTCAAAAATTCCGCCTCCCCGTCATCATCGATCGTCATCAATCACCGTAATCAATCTTATTGAAAGATGGTCATCGGTCGTTTATTTTAATTGTCCAAAAATTCTGCCTCATCGTTATCAATATATCTTTTAAATCTATGACTTGTTTAAGACGGACCTCCTGCTTATGGTTGAAGCATCCCGCATGTCGGGGAATATCCAGAGTTCTTTGTCTTCTACTTTTATCGCTTTGATTCCCAAGAAGAAAGGATTTGCCTCTCTCCAAGATTTCCGTCCAATTTCTTTATGTAATTCTTTATTCAAGATTATATCAAAAATCATAGCTGAGAGTTTAAAGCCCACGTTAAATCATTTCATCTCCAGGGACCAGCATGCCTTCTTAAAAGACAGAAATATCTGGGACGTTGTGCCAATGACCCAAGAATGCTTATATTCCATGGCGACAAATAAAACAGAGGCGGCAATCTACAAGATCGATCTCAAAAAGGCATATGATTGAGTGGACTGGAGCTTTCTTCGAATTTTGCTGGCAAAAATCGGTCTCAGAACTAAAGGTATTGAATGGGTAATGGCTTGTGTAGAAAACTTGCATTTCTGTGTCATCATTAATGGAATTCCATCTTCCTTCTTCAAAGCCGAGAGGGGGCTTCGCCAGGGATGCCCTCTCTCCCCTTTGCTGTTCATCTTAGTCATGAACACTCTTAGCTTGCAGATTAATAGGGCGGTTCAGGACAGGGAATGCCGACCAATTAAAATTTGTAAAGACAACTATCTCTCCCATAATCTGTTTGTAGATGACATTCTCATTTTTTCCATGTTATGCAAAAAATCTTGGACCTGCATACACAACATCTTGCAAAAATTTCAATCAGCTTCAGGTATCCTCATCAACAAGGATAAATCAAAATTGTACCACAACAACTCAAATGAAGATCTCATTTCATGGATAGCGTCCCTGCTTGGCAGCGCTCAGGAGCCGATTGATAACGGTATAAAATACCTGGGTTTTAATCTGAAGGCAAAAGGCTATCGAAATATGGATTGGTCATGGCTCATTGACCGCTTCTACAACAGGATATCGGGATGGGAATGGAGATTCCTTTCACTTGCGGGAAGATTTATTTTGGTCCAGACTATGTTGTCCCAACTAGCAGTCTATTGGGCCCATCTTTTCCTTCTTCCAATCTCCATCACAAAAAAAATGTGTTCTCTAGCTGCAATTTTTTATGGGGTGGCAAATCCATTCAATCAAAAATTCATCTTGTCAAGATGGAGGATATCTCAAGATCCCGGAAAGGTGGTGGCTGGGGCTTATTAGATCTGAAAGTTTTTGGAAAAGCCCTCATCTGCAAATCTCTTCACAGGGGGATCTTTGGGAGCGGCCCATGGAGCAATCTCATAAACAGGAAATACCTAAAGGGAAAAGGAATTGTTTACTGGTACAGGAGAAAACCTTGGGAGAAAAGAGAGGATCAGCCATATGGTTGGGCTTCAGAAAGCTTCAACAGTTCTTTTTAGATAATCTGCGATGGAATATCTTCACACGGGCCAGCATTCACATTGGTTTTGACCGCCTTTTAAATGGCCCGTCCTCCTTTCCTCCCCCCCTGGTCCACTATCTCCAAAATAAAGGAATTTTTACATGGGACAAGTTCATCAAATCCTGGTCCAACACGTCCCCAGTCTGGAAAGCTACTTTTGATCTTCATCTACCGCCTCCCCTTTCCACACTTTGGTCCTCCTTCGAACGAGGCCTCTCGAACATGGCCATTCACCGCGATGTTCCAATGGATGCGTTGGTATGGGCCCTCCCTTCCAAATCCCTCCCCATCTCTGTCAAAAACATATACGCTGCTATCTCAAACCTCCCTGCTATCTCGTCCCTCATGATCTTCCCGATGCCCCTTTGGAAAGTCTCCTGCCCGCTCAAAATGGTCCTTTTTTTGTGGCTTGTCTTCTGCAACAAAAATCTAACTTGGGAAGTGCTTCAGCAGAAGGGATGGTCGGGTCCGGGGCGCTGCTCCTTGTGCCTCATGGACTCAGAAACGAATCTACATTTGTTCTTTAAATGTCCTATATCTTCGTTCATATGGTATGATCTCTCCATCTCCTTTGGATTTCCTCATCTTTCTTTTTCTACTGTACAGGATGGAATCAGGTGGTGGAGTGGTCAGTCTGGTTCGCGGCGATCCCTCTTTACTCACTCCTGCTGGCTTATTTGGAAGTGGAGAAATTCTTTCATTTTCCAAGATGCCAGAAGGCCGGTGTCTGCTCTTTTGAGCATTATCAAAGCCTCCCAGGTTTCCTGAGCTATCAGAAACCATGTATCTCTTGCAACTTAGTTCCTTTGTCGGGACTGGCATTCGGTTGTATCTGGCTTTTATCTGTAATATTTGTCGAAGACTCCCTTGCCTGGATCATTGCTGGTATGTGGAGTGTTTATGTATCTGGTTATTTCGCTGTATTTTGTTCGAGTCCGGTTTGCCTGGAGCAGTGCAAGCACGTGGGGTTTTATCTATTATATTTGTCGAAGTCTCCCTAGCCTGGATCATTGCTGGTATGTGGAGTGTTTATGTATCTGGTTATTTCGCTGAATTTTGTCCGAGTCCGGTTTGCCTGGAGCAGTGCAAGCACGTGGGGTTTTATCTGAATGCTTCACGATTCTATGTTAGTATGTCTGGATCTATGCTGTCATGGAGCTTTTCTCTGGCCTCGGGCTTTCGCCCTCCTCATGGCTGGGTTTTTCTTGAAATGTCCTTATGTAATCGCTTCTCTGAAGCAGTCTATATATTTCCTTAATATAAACATCAAGATTTTTCTTCTGAAAAAAAAAAAATATCTTTTAAATGATGAGAAATCAATATATCTTTTAAATGATGAGAAAATGATGAGAAATGAGACCAGTAAGATTTAACGGGCAGTCTGGTTTTCAAATTCAAACCGCTCACCGATCAAATTATGT
>APFE030768149.1:9682-38776 GCA_000404065.3 Pinus taeda | reverse complement strand
GAGGTGAGACTGTGAGAGAAAACAGAGGATATTACAACGGATTTGCTGTAGGTTGTGTCTCTTCATTTTGCTGGATAATAGAAAGGAAGGACTGGCCGTTCGAGGTGGACGTAGCCCAAACTGGGTGAACCACGTATATCTGTGTCTCTCTTGTTTTGTGCGTTTTCTGTGTTTATATTTCTGCAATATTTTATGTGTTCCATTGCTCCGTAATATATAATTTTCTAACATTGAGGAGCGATCCAATAAGAGCCAGCTCTTCTATGTTCAGAGTCCCTTCATTAGGTGGAGCAGGCAATGCAAGTTGACCATGACCACCTTCTATTTTCTTACGATAGAAAGGTTTGAAGGGTTTTCTATTGTTATAATCTCCTCCTCTACCACTTGTACTCTCTCCACAATTTCTTTTCATATCGATGACTGTGTTTGTTAGTTTCTTAATGATCCAATGCAAACCTTCCACATCTCTAGTATCCCTTTCTTTGCCCTCAGCTTGTTATCACTCCCATTGTTCTTCTTGGATGATTGAGAAGCTTTCTTCTCTTCGGTTGAAGGTTGACATGTTGTGAGACTGATCATTTCATTCTTGACTTTCACTACTTCATCGATAGCACCTTGTAAGGTCTGTGCGTTACTCCTTTTAACCCACATCGTTGTAGGGACAGGGAGAGCAGAGATAAATAATTCTATTATTACTTCATGAGTAGGTCTAGTGTTAGCCAATATTCTATTAAACAAGGTGTTGAACCAGATATTAAAATCCTTGACCTTCTCTTTGGTTCCCATTTTCAGATGTGATAATTCTAGAACTAAGGCCGCAAGTGTTTTTCCATTGCTGAACTTATCTAAAAAGGCATGCTAAAGGGCATCCCAAGAGGTGATTGACCTTATTCTCAAGCTGAAATACCATGTGGAGGCTTCACTGGTCAAAATAAAAGAGAATAGGCGGCACACCACTTCTTCATTGGCGACCCCCAACCTGCGCAAGGCTAGGAAGAAAGAGCGAATATGGGTATCAACAATATCTCCCCTCTTGGGGTCGAAATTAGGTAACACTCTTTCTGCATTTTTGGATAAGGGATGTTACTTCCCAGGTACTGCTATAGAATCCTACGCAAGCTAGGGAGGGAGTGCTCCTGGAGGAGGTGGGGGTTGATTCCCACCCGAAGGAGGAGGTGGAGGTTGATTCCCACCTAGAGGAGGAAAGTTGGCCATATTATGGGCAGGGAAGTTTTGGTTGGAGGTTTCTCCATTAGGATTCTCAAAATCAAGTGAGGAGTTAACTTTAGAAGGGGAATCCTCAGGAATTTCTTCCCAAGGGGTGTCGATACTTTGCAAGGATTCTAGCACAATATCTTCGAGAGAAGTGGCTATAGATGTATCTTCACTCAGGGTAAATATCCTTGGCTTTCTCTTAGTTGTCGGAGGTAAAGAGTGAAAGATGGGAAGCTAAGAGAGGGAATGAGTGTAAGCACGAGTAAGTGTTCTGACTGGTTGTTCTTGAGTGACAGGATACTCCCATAATCTCTCTCCCTTGGGTGACCCGAAAATAGGACTTAGAGGGGTCTTTGTTTCTTCGAAATGAGGCTCTTTCAAATGGGTGGACTAGTCTTTTTGACCTCTATGATCCATACATTAATCCTTTTGAATCCATGCGTGGCACTTATAGATGAAATTTTGAAAAGCTGTGGATGGCGGTTTAGGCCCTCCTTCTAGCACCAATTTGTTGACATGCCTAATGTTCGCTATGCCAACAAGGGGAACTAACCTGATCGCAAGCCCCAATTAGACCTGCTTTCGTTTGGAATGGCTAGCTCCGACGGGTTTTAAGGGACCCCATAAACTGTTTAAACATGTTGAAATCTTGCTTCCAAGAGGAAGACTTCGATTATATCAACAAAATAAAACAGTTAACCGTTATGTGTTAAATCCTATATATACTATTTCTAATTACTCTAATCTAGTCCTAGCTATTCTAATCTATCCTGCAGGAGCACAATACAGAGGTGTAAACATCATATATATGTTCGGCAAGAGCATGATAAAGAAGATTAAACATCATGCATAGATTCAAGTCCAAATGAATTAATCACTGAATTCATAGCTGTACAAGAATGTATTAAACCTAAATTGCAATCCAATCACTCATATAGGAATCCACATTCTTTTATGGAATTAAAACTTGCAACTGATGTTTAACTTAGTTTCAAATCAGAGACAATTCACAAGTTAACCATGACACTGAATCACATTCAATTTAACAAGACTAATAGTGAACTGTAAGTCATCAATATGCATAAATACAAATCACATTTACATTCATGCCAACAACAACACTCTGATCCAAAACATATAAAAGAACAATCAAGTAAGTCTGACACTAAAGGCTCCTTCTTCCCCCAAAACAATCCTCCTTATTCACAATAAAGCCAAACTGTTCTTCTTGAAAATCAAAAGCCATTTCTCCTCTTCGGAGGTAATACTAATGCAAACACCACTGACTCTAGGTCTACCCTACCTCTTCATCTTCCCACTATTTCCAATATGCAAATCGAGTACACAGAGATAGGGTCGTCAACATGACCGCTGACACGTAGAAAGCGTAACGACCGGATCGAGTCATTTCTTGAGGAAGTGAACAGATGTTGGTAGAAAGGGTGACTGTATGTTGCCTTCCCATAATGAAGACAGGGATAGCCTTGCTTTCAAAATATATAGGCCATGCGTGGGATCCCAACCCGGAATGCTTGAGGCTGGACCTTCAAACACAACGCTTCTGTGTATATATATTTTCAAATCCACTCCTGCATCCTTTACTTCTCACCTACAAGGATAGCTATCATTAGCTTCATGATTGCGAACAATATAACAAAAATATTCACACAGAACTAATGTTGGCTTCATTAACTTTTATAAAACTATGGGAGCAAGGGAGATAAGGATGAACACATAAAACACAGGCAACACATAATCTCCTACTCAATCCATAGGCTTGGCATGGTTTTCGAGGGCTTCCTTTAATTGCAATAAGGTATCGGCCCCTATGCGGGTCACAGGACCCATGCCTTCCACTACCCTGATGTGTGATTACACTATTGGGACTCCACAGGCCCGCCTTTTGCACTAAGACCCTGTTCCTTTGTTATATCATGAATTTTGAAAAACATGGGAAAACAAAGAAAATTCTGCCCTGATCACTTAGGCCGGACCTCAAACTTTATATAATCAGGCATATAATCATCATCGGGTCTGGCTCTCGCCTCTTCGCTAACTGCATGAACCCCAGGCTCCGCTGATAATGGGGCTTTTGGACCCGATATATATATATATATTATATATATATATATATTATATATATATATATATATATATTATATATAATATTATAATATATAATTATATTATATATATATATATATATATGATATGCTTAATAGGGCCAGTGGGTCTGATAGGTAGAGGCGCACTGTATATATAAGGTTTTGGACAAGGCCGATAGTGATGCACAATATAGCTCCAAACTCGAAAATATATGCATTTGGGTTAATAAAACCTGTCGGGTCCAGAAACCATGAATACGTTGTGTTAATTGCGATAGGCCCCAAAAAGGGTTTATGCATGTTTTGTGAAGGATTTTCGCTATGAGGAATCGTAATGGGAATAATGATGCGATGGGGGTTTTGCGAGTTAAACCAAAAAACGATTATAATAAGGGTAGGGGTGATGGTTTGTGCGGGCACAAATGTACCATGCATGTTTGTGAAGATTGAAAGATCCCGATGAAGGGAGAGAATAAAGGGCCAGGCTGTGTCATGAATGACCCATGCAACAAAGGTTTATTTAATGGATTAGCCATCAGGCCTTGAAAATTTGACTCAGCAAGGATTTAACATCCATGTGAGAAAACATATCATTCCAAAAGATGAAAAATCAAACTTCTAGGGGACCCATTGAAAATTTGTTGTCAAAGCATGTTTCAATAGGGTGGTAGTTGTGGCCACAACAGGAACATAAGCAGTAATAGGAGAATGTAGGACATACATCCTGAATGATTTCAGGTCTTTAATAAGGGCATAGGCTTGCTTCTCAATTATGACATACTTAAGCTTGGAATCTCTCATAACCTTGCTGAAAAAGGCTACAGGTTGGTCATGAGAATCTTCATTCTTTTGTAGTAGAACAACAACAAGGTTTTTTTCCGAGACAAAGGAAAAGATGCTGAATGGTTTAGTCTAATCAGGGCTGGCTAAGGTGGGAGCTTCAAGAGAGCTTTCTTGATCTGATCAAATGCATGCCTGGAAGAGAAAATCCATTTAACTTCATGATCCTTTCGGAGCATGTCAGTTATATCATTTACAATCTCAACATAATTTGGGATGAGTCTCCTTAAAAAATTAATCTTGCCTAGAAAAGGTTGAATCTCCTTCTTGTTTCTAGGTAAGGTCAATGTTTCAATGACAGACACATGCTTGGGATCAATCACCACTCCTTCTTTTGAAATTATATGGCCTAGTAGTTTTCCTTCTTTGATAGCAAACAAAGACGTTCTAGGATTCAATGATATTCTGAATTTTCTACACCTGTCAAAAACCTTCATCAAGTGCTTTAGATGTTTTTGATCAAATTTAGAAAAAATAGTTATGTCATCAAGATAAATAACCACAAATTTATTTACCTGACCCACAAAAGCTACATCCATAGCTCTCTGAAATGTTGCTCCAACATTGGTTAAGCCAAATGGCATCCTAGCATGCATGAATGTACCCCAGGGTGTAGCAAAGGTTGTCTTCTCTTTGTCTGTTGAATCAACATTTACCTGATTATAGCCTGAAAAACCATCAAGCATAGAAAGTCTTTGTGCTCCTGAAACCATTTGAAGTAGTTGATCCATTATGGGCAAAGGATAGTTATCTTTTAATGATGCTTTGTTCAAATTTCTAAAGTCCACACAGAGTCTAATTTCTCCATTCTTTTTTATAACAGGAACTAAATTTGCAATCCAATTAGAATATCAAAGAGGGAGAATGATTTGGGCATCTAACATTTTCTTAATTTCATTTTCTGCAGTTGGTAGAAGAATTGGATTGATCCTCCTAATTTTCTGTTGATAAGGAACCGCTTCTGGCTTTAAATGAACCTTATGTTGTATTAATGAAGTATCATAGGTTTTGAGATCAGCATAGGTCCATGCAAAAACATCCATATAATTTTGAATTAACTTAAGGTATTGAGCTTTGATCTCAGGATCTAGAGATGCACAGATTTTAATGTTTTTAATATCATCATCTGTTCCAATATTAATTTCTTCTATGTCATCTTGTGAAGAAATGGACTGAGGGTTTTTGAGGAAATCATTTTGATTAAACAATTTTTCTAAAGGAATGAAGCCTTTGGGAATAAAATTGTTAAACAATTGAATAATGTCATGATCAACAATTTTTGAATTGAAATTTGAAGTATCATTTGCATTTGTATTTTCATCTATTTCTGTTCTATCTTCATCAATTTGTAGAACTGAAAAATCATCTATAACCCGCAGAAAAGATTTCAAATGTTCATCATATTCAAATACCTGCCAGTGTTTTAGATTGTCTAGGATGGATGGTCTGTATTTGACTTGTATTTGATAGAGTACATTGGTCTGATCAGGAATTTTAAATGAACAAGCAGAAACAGCTAAGGCATCTACATGAAAATTCTGATCTCTTGGAATATAAGTCAAATTAAAAGCATCAAAGAAGTTTTCAACTGCATCCCAAACTTCATTTCTATAAGACTTAAGTCTGGGATTCTTATTCTGGCAAATATTTCTCACTTGTTTGATAATAAGTTCTGAATCAATAAAAACACTTAAGTTTTGAACTTTTAAGCTTTTGGCTAATTGCGGTCCTAAAAGGAAAGCTTCATATTTAGCCACATTATTGGTAACTTCGAAGTCGAATTTGCATGATTGGGTGATATTTTTATTTTAGTATTTTATTATTATTATTATTTTAATTTTTAATTAATTAATTAATTAAATTTTTTTTTTTGGTGAAGTTAAAACTACCCCAGCTCCTGCCCCATCTTTTATAAAAGAACCATCAAAAAATAGTTTCCATACATTAGTTTGATTTGGTTCAAGAGTTTCAATTACATCTTCTATTTTAACTTGAGTTTCATGAATTTGGTTTGAAGAGAGTTGAAAGCAACCTAAATCTTGATCAATTGCATAAATAGGATGGTTCCTTGGCTGGTCAGTTTTGCAAACAGTGTGCACAAATCTTACCTCTTTATATAGCCTTAGTTGTTCTCCCCCATAAACTAGAATAGTGGCATAAGACATATCCATCTAAAGAGTTCCCCCTAATTTGGCACAACAAGACCTAGAAAGGAGCATTCCAAATTTGGGAGGGATATCCGTGTCAACTATATCAAGCACTACACTTTTCACTGGAATTTGGGCAAGGGTGACTACTAAATCCTTAATCAATCCTAAGCAAGGCACCATTTTAGAATCAAAGGTGTACAAGTCATGATAGGATCTAGTTATGTCCAGTTTCAAATGGTTCGTGATAGTTTTTGGCATGAGGTTATGTGATGCTCCAGAATCAATCATATAATTATGTAACATGGAATCATTTGTCTTAAGAGTTACATAGAAAGGAGGCACTATTTCATCTATCGTATCTGAGTTAGGACCAAAGACAATTGCTGGTTTTTCATCTTACAGACTAATGATATCACTTTCAGCATCAGCCAAGGTGTTTTGTATCCATTTGGAGACTTGATTTTTATACCCAGGGTTTTTGGAAAGTTCTGAAAGTGGAATTGGGATTTTAACTCTTTCTAACTCTTTTTCAACATTAAATGTAGTCAAAGCATTTTTATCATTTTGAGCAATATCAGTTGAGTGATTTCATGGTCGAATAACAATTGTTTGAGTTTTAGTAGCTTTGGTACGAGGTTCAATTATTGGAGTCTCCTTAGGAGGTTTTCCAGGTCCAGGTCTAGGTCTAAAATCATATCTCTTGTTCAACTCTGCAATTAAAATTCAGAGAAGGCATGGTATTTAGAAACCTGTGAGGATTCTTGATCTTCTTGAACCTGATTTTGTTGTGAGAGAGGAATCATAATTGTTTGACTAGAAGAAGTATCCATGTTATTGATATCTTCAGTAATAGCCATATTATTTTCATTAGGTTGCTGGTCATCTATCAGTGAAGAAGTGGGAACCTACTGATCATTACTAGGTCGTCGAAGAATTTGTAATTGTGGATTCCTTCTATACTGACCTTGATTTTGATTTTGATTTTGGTTTTATTTTAGGGTCTAGTAACTGTTTGTTGAACTGTCCTAGGTTGAGTCTCAATCTTGGAAACTCTATTACATAGATTTCTAAGAAGATAAGTTATTTCATCCATTTTAGAATCTTCAGTTTTAGTCTTAGAAGAACTAGAGGAACTAGAGGCTTCTTGAATAGATTTGAGTTGTCTTTGGGCCTTTTCCTCTTTAGCTTTCTAGGAAGTCGAAGAAGCCCTATTTGATTCCACATCTATATCATTTGTTTGCATATCTTCAAGAGTTCTTCAAGTTCTCTCTCTTAGCATTACAGCAAAATCATCGTCAAAGGCTTTAGAAAACCTAGACTTAACTGTTGCTACAGGAGGTTTACAATCAGGGGGCATCTTATGATAAAGTTTATTGAACCTTTTTATAAAATGCGATATAGGTTCACCAGAGTTTATTTTAAGTTCTTCAAACTCAGTCAGAAAGTAAAGAGGATCTTTCTTTACACCCCATTGGTTTTTAAATATGTCTGTAAGATCTTCCCAATTTCTAATGGAATTTATAAGTAACTGCCTAAACCAGATTCTTACATTTCCTTCAAGTGTTTGTACAAACAATCTCATGTAAAAATTTTCTTGTTCAATATTCATGTTGTCTGCAAAGTCTAGAAAAGCTTGAAGATGGTCCTCAGCTGTGGAACCAATTTCTCCATTATACCTGGGAAGATATTTCAAGTATCCGGCTGGGAATGCATCGAGATTAGCAAGTAATACTAAAGTTGCATACCTAGCTTGTACAATAAGTTGGAATGCCATAGTAGAAGGTGGTGTATGAGGTGTTTGTGTGGACGAAGAAGAAGAAAATGAAGAAGAAATAGAAGTAGGTGATTGAGGGGGTGCGTGACTATGTGGAGGTGAAGAAGGAGGGGATCTCTTGAATAACTTTAAAGGAGTCTTAAGAACTAACTTTGGGACCTATGAAGGAATACCCTCTTTTGTTTCAAAGAGTGGATTTGTATATATAGAGATGGTCTCTTCAGGTTGTTCAAAAGTAGAAGCTTCAAGTTATTTAGAAGTGGAAGGAAAGGAATAAGTGCTAGGGGATATGAAATCTGCAGGTTTGTATTCAGGTAAATGAACACCCAAGTCAGACTCAGTTTTAGGTGATCCTGGTGGTAGAGGGGGTTTTGGATGCTTTTCAAAGGAATGAATGAGGAACGCTAAATCTAAATCAACTCCCCTATCTAATAGTTCAGAAACCCTAGGAGGTATTTGTGTCAAATTAGGATAAGATGGAATATTACTAAAAGGATTAAATGATACTAACACTTCTGACTGCAAGGCAGAAGAGGAAGAAGAACATGGTTGTTGTCTCCTTTTAGAATTGGCTTTTATTATAAGTTTTTCAGGATCTGATAGAGGATTAACTAAGTTAGATTCTGAATGTGATTTGGTGTGCTTAAAAGGTGCTAATTTGGGCTAGTGGAATTGCTAGGTGAAAGATTTTAACCTTTCTAGACCTTTAATCACCTTAAAGGCATAGAATGAATATCGTTTTCCTAGGAAAACTTAATGGAATTTGACCCCAACAACGACGCCATAATGATGTTGTACCTATGAGATAATAGTGGTCAGCTACCAATGCCAGAGCATATAAGATAATTGTTTTGGGGGTTTTTGTTTTAATTTAGAAGACCAATGAATAAAATATATGTAACACTATAATGCCTAATGTTTTGAATAATATTAATCCCAAAGTTGAGGGATGTTATAAAACTTCACACAATGATAAAGTTTAAATAGTGGTGAGCAGAAACAAAAAATAATATGATTATTACAGTTTTCAGACAGAAAATTAAACAATCATAAGTATGAAAACCTCTGACCGATGTTTAGAAGGTTCAAGAGAATATGCTTATGCTTACAACAAGATGTTGATGATTTATTGATTCAGAGGGAACTAATTAAATAGACAGTTCATTAATCCATTCTCTTTAATGATTATCACTTCAGAAGCTTATAGGAATAGATTGAGACACAATTATTCCTACCTAGGTATCTCTATAAGACATAAGAATATGAAGAAAAACATAATGTGTAATACTGCAAAAAATTACAAGAAAGAAAAACTGTGTAAAACTAAATTCAGAATCCTTTGCTTTGTATTAAAGGTCTATAAAATTCAAGTACATCAAGTGTTTACTAATGCTTCTTCAAGGGTGAAAACTCTCTTTCAATGGTCAACCTGGTTCAATGGTGAACCTTGAACCCTTAATAACTCGAGAAGAGAGTTATTTATACAATAGTAGAACTAAGAAAATATCCTAAACTATTTAAGGATTTATTCTAGGAAAAGGAAATATCTTCATGCAAGAAGATAGAGACAACTGTTGAACTGCTTGCTTGTTGTCCTTGTTATTTAGGTTTTGCTGGCTTTGGTCTTTGATCTTTTGCCCTTTAAGCTACTTGGCTGTTTGGTCTTGATGCTGGATGTCATATTTACTTATGACCTTTCATCTGATACACTTTCATCTAATCCTCTTTGACCTTGTTGACCTATCAATAACCTTTACTATGATTTTTTACATTTACTGTACATTTCAAGTTTTTACTGTGTATTTCAACAGTAATTTTTTTTTTTTTTTTTTTTTTTTTTTTTTTTTTTTTTTTTTTGTCTCAGCATTAGGTAGTTTGGATATTGATCATTTGTTTGTCTTTAACTGTGTAAATTGTATGTTTTAACATTTACTGTGTAAATGATTTCTTCTGCTCTGTCTTTGGTTTAGACCTGATTTCTGTTTGTACAGGGAAATCATTGGAATTCATTTCTCGAGAATTTGGAACAAACAAGTTTTAAACTGGTATAAAAATTGTTTATCCAGTCTCCTAGTCTTCTGCTAATCACCTGCAAAATACAACAATTGTTAAGAAAAACAGAGGTTGACAGGGAGGGCCACAATGGCTTCATTTGAGTTGAAAGGTCTCTGGATGGAGTCCGGAGTGTTTTTGGGAGGTAAACAGTGGTTAAATCGGTTACAGAGGCTTAGGGTGGCACAGGAGGGTTATACAGGTTTTATTGTGTAAACGAGCGAAAAAAGCAAAAGTGAGGGTTTTGGCGTTTAAGCGGGTAAACATTTAAGTTTTTAAAATTTGGTGCAAAGTGAATAGTGGATGGTTTTACTGTACGCGGGGGAGCGGTTTCGGAGGCTCATTGCACCGCTTTTGGCTGCGGGGTGGTTTTTTTGCGAGGGCATGCAAGTTAACGTGGGAATGACACGTAACCACAAGGGGCTCGAGAAAAACCACAAATTTCACGTGCTCTCGGTCCTTTAGAGATCGGAGATCGGGAGCGCATGATATGGCTGTCGATCATTAGATTTGGGAGCAGGTGATTGGATGGCTATCGCGCGGTCAAGATGCACGGAGGGAGCAGGCTCAGAGATTAGCGGGCCTGGGGAATAATTATAAAGGATTTGTAATTATTTAATGAATAAACTGCTATTTAAAAGTATAATGTGATGGGTTTAACATGTATATTGGCAGAGTTAACTTTATAAAGTGGAGGTAAACCAAACTTAGGCTTAAAGGGGTTTAATGGGTTTTAGGAAAAATAGGAAAAATAACAAGGGGAAAATGATTTTTTCAAAGGGAAATGGGTTTCACACTAAGGAAATGGAGTTTTTGGGTAGGAGAATGAGTTTGGAGGGTAATTTTCTAGGGAAATGTGTGAAAGCAAGGGAAAGGGTGAAAGTGTAGGGAAAATGGTGTTTGCTTAAGAAATAATGGGATGATGAGGAAATTAGTAAGGATGTAGTGGGGAATGAAATGAATGAGGGGAAGTTAACCAAATCAACTTGTGTACATATTTTCACCTTCATAACTTCTCCTGCACACTGCAATACATGATCAAGCATGATAAATGTGCTGATGCCTCAATCAATTTTGTACTTCCGCAACCTTTCTTCTACCTACCCTTTACTTACCCTAACATTTTTTCTTCACTTAATTGGGTGCATTTAGGCTAGAAGACCCTTTTCTTTCCTTTTTCTTTTGAAAAGAAAAATATCTAATTCTAACCTTATAACATCCAAGGGCTTAGATTAAACTGATGAGCTCCTTATTATTCTCTACCTAAATACTAATCTGCCAAGATTAAACATTTTGGATAGATCTTTATTCTCTAACTATAGACATGAAATTTAAAGCACGAACTAGTCAAGATTAAACTATTTGACTATCATGGGTTGTGGCATTTATGACAAGTTGCACAAAACCATTATTTTGCATAATAAAGTAAAACTATTGGCACCTGAACTTGCACACTTTCAAAGTTTATTGTTTTTTGCTTTTCTCTCTAACTTAACATTTTATTTTTTCCTTCATTTTTTAGGGCATCTATTCTAACATTTTCTTTGATATGGACATGATATCAAGATATTACCTAACATTTTTTATTAAATATTCTTTTTGTCCATATCCTAGCTTAACATTTTTTGAAAAATATTTTCATTTTTTGACTAATTGATTCTAACTTACCAAAACCAAAAAACGATACAACAGTAGTGACCAAGTCAGACACGACAACAAAATGAAGGGCCATGCCGAGGTACACTCACACAATGTGAAAAGAAGACAAAGTGGCAACATTGATCGGGTGGCAGCAGAGGAACAAAACCAAGGAGCTTAGATGAGAAATGTAGGGGGAAAATAACATAGTGGTCAGAGAGATAAGTGGAAAAAGCTCTATGTGAGTGCACTGCTGTGTAAGGATGAGAAAGAGCCTGTTTTGCAAAGAAATGCGGAGAGTGCCTATGCAGAGGTAAGAGACCCCGAGAGATGTGTTGTGTGAGTAAGGCCGAATGTTTGTGCGTTGCCTGTAAGGCCAAAGTTGCTTGTGCGGTGTGTGTAAGGCCAAAGTTTCCTATGCTCTGTGTGTAAGACGAAAGTTTCCTGTGCGCTATGAGTAAAGGCAGAAGTTGCCTGTGCTGTGAGAAAAGGCCGAAAGTGCTTGTGTAGAGAAAGAAGGTCGAGAGCTGTGTGTGTGCTCTGGAGAGAAAAAGGTCGAGAGCTTAGAAAATGCTGACAAAGAGTAGAGAACAAAATTGTGTGACTATTGTTCAACTGATTAGTGGACTGTTGCAGAATGAGCAGAGAGAACAAAGCTATTATCAACATAGTGGCTACCAAACTACAAAGAACATTTAGTTCCTATTTGAGTATGGGTTGGTCCCTGCATACAGGAATTTGGTGCTTCCATCTCTAGTGGG
Source organism: Pinus taeda (assembly GCA_000404065.3). Taxonomy (NCBI): domain Eukaryota; kingdom Viridiplantae; phylum Streptophyta; class Pinopsida; order Pinales; family Pinaceae; genus Pinus; species Pinus taeda. Next base: position 26,241 of record APFE030768149.1, on the reverse strand, counting down.
TGCTTGAGAAAGCTTGGGGTTTGGTGCCTCCTATAAGTTGGCTAGCAAAAACCCAAGGAGCTGCAAGTTGGTACTTGCAAAAAATCCGTGAGGTCAGTGCCTCACATGGTGCTTCTGGTAAGCTTAACATGTGTCTACAAAAGAGGGAGTTGGTGCTTCCCACTAGTCGGTGCTAGAAAACAATCAAAGGGGGTTGGTGTTTCCTGTGAGTGGGTGCTTACAAAACAAATTCATGTAATAGAGTAAGTGCTCTCATTTTACATCATTAACAACAACAAGCTTGGTGGTTTTTTCCTGAAAGGGTTTCCACGTAAAACCTTGTGTCTCATTTGTATAATGCTCATGGTGTGTATGCTTGTATGTTGATTTCATATTGCTACTCATTATATGAATGGTTGCCAAGCTTGAATCTAAAAAGATTTGGCATAAAAAGTTTAAAATTAGCCTTAATACTGATTCGCCCCCCCTCTCAGTCTTATCATTGTTTCCAACAAAAAATATCTGAATTCAAGTGGAAAATAACTTTCCAAGCTCGATAGACAATGCATTTATTTACATATTGCTTAAATGATGGTGGGTAGTAATTGATGGTAATTATGATATTTACGTGAGTATGGTATATTTTCAAGGATTTTAATTTTTGGTGGTTTCGTATAAAGTTTAACAATGAAAAATATAAAAGTATGTCAAAATAATGGCATAAATATTGCAACTCCATCAAAAAATTATTGTAGAAAAATATGAGGGAGTTATCTACATGGCATTGTGTTGTGCAAAGGCTGCAATAACAATCATTACATAACAAGTCCTGAACCAATCATATTCAAGATAAATAATTTCAAATATTAATAAAAAATAATAAAATTCAATCCATAATGTCAAACTATGAAGAAGTTACAATTTTTTTTGGGCAAAAACAATGTAATAGAAAAATATGAGGGAGTTATCCACATGGCATTATGTTGTGCAAAGGCTGCAATAACAATCATTACATAACAAGACCTGAACCAATCATATTCAAGATAAATAATTTGAAATATTAATAAAAAATAATAAAATTCAATCCTTAATGTCAAACTATGGAGAAGATGCAATTTTTTTTGTTCAAAAACAATGTAATACCCGCTCAAAGGAAAATTCTAATGGTAATACCATACCACCTATAATAAATAAAATTTAATTTTTAGTTACTTTATGGAGTGAGCTCCAGTTTGTATTTGAACCTTAACCTCGTAGGAGGAAACACATGCTCTTACTATACACACACACATACATTGAAATATTTTATTTATGACCATTAAAATGCTCTTTTATTATAAAGATATCTTAAAATAAACATTTCTCTCTATATATATTCCATATGACAAATATACATATACTATCAATGTCACCTCACTTGCATGAGTTAAACCTAGATAGGAAGGATTCTATTCCTTCCTCCCAACCACCTGGGATAACCCTAATTATATATATATATATATATATATATATATATATATTATATATAATTGAAATATTTTTAGTTTACAACGTATTATTGAAATATTTTATCACAACTCATATTGAAATTAATTGTTTATTACATATTAGGAATAGAATGTATTACACATTCTCTCTCTTATTAGGAAGTAATTGAAAATTAAATATATAAGTTAAACATATATACATTTAAATAAAATATGTAACAAGATTCTTAACCATGGAGATTCACCCTCATTTTATGATGGAAATTCTTAATCTATAAATAGACTTTGTTGCAATACCATGGCTTATCAATACAAAAAAAACGTAACTTAGTTCATATGACACTGGTTCACATGACATTTTTTTAATTAATGAATTTAATTAAAAGGGAAAAATGCATAACTACTTTGTAAATAAATCTTGGTCTTTGATTTGTGTATACTACTAAGAATATTACATTAAAATATTGGAAGCCCTACCTATGGGCATAATTAGTTAATATGAAAATGACATAGCTATTATGGACATAATTATCTAATATGGATAATATTTTATTTAATGTTGCATTGAATGTTTTTATAAAATAAAATATTTATATATCTTTCTCACACTTAAAAGTGGAAATGTAATATTTTTTTTAGAGTGAATATTTTTATTATTATTGTGTATAAAAGAAATTACACTTCTCCATACTTGATATCAATCAACAAATCTAATGATCACAATAAGAGTGAATTTATGGTTGTTTTATAATGTTTTTAATTAAAACTAATAAAGTATGCATATTTTTTATTATAATTGAAGTTTTTTTTTTTTTTTTTTTTTATTGAGTTTTTATTTTTATTTTAAAAAGGACAAGTTGAACACAAAAGAATTACACATGTCTCTCATTATGGATTGCGAAATGTGTTTGTTGGTGAAAAAATAATACTTTGAGAAATTTTCAAAATAAATAAGAAAAAATACAAGAATATATAACAAAGTTTATGATTTGTTAAAAACATGAATTGGGGTGGGATAGGTTGGGTCATGTAGGGGAAGAAAAAATAATATTTTTAAGAAATAAAGGAAATATCTTATAAAATTGATATTTGAAGAGTGTGTCCGTGAGGGCGAAATAATTACCTGAATAGTTACTCTTAATTTAGCACACAAGATGTTGAGAAAAAGGAGGATGGAGGGACTGTTATATTAGACAAGGACTCCCTTAATGTTGTGGAAGCACATAGTAGCCATATTATTTGCGTTAATTGGCACAAGCTCAATAATTGAAAGGTCAAATGTTTATTACCTATATGTAATGGAGACTGGCCTTCATGTCCTATACCTTTAATTGAATTTGATAAACCTTGAGTGAAACTTTCTCCTAAGGCATTAGATTTGGCTTAGGGGTAGCCAACTACAAGAAATCTATATTGTATCTAAGCATATGGTTGAGTGGAGAGTAGCTCACCTTTCTTCAATTTCTGGAAAATATAAAATCAACTCATATAAGTGTATTTATTTTTCAAAACTACAATTTGTTATCTACTTGAAGTCATGTGAATGTTGCTCAAAATGATATTGCTTGTTGAGCTAAATTTTGATCTCAACTATGAATGGTTGAATGTTTCTTTTGGAAAGGGATATTGAGAAATGGAAACAAGAGATTCCAGTTTAATATTTCCTTGAATTAAACTGAGAATTAAAATCAAATTCTATTCTCATCAGAACTTGTAAATAGTTAATAAAGTTTAATTAACTTAATTAGCTTAGGAATTTCAAGTTGGAAGTCTTACTGTAGTCATGTATATGTTCTCCCTAAATTTTAGGGGTCTAATATGAGTTTAAATTGAGTTGGAAATTAGATCACTCAGTTTACTGAGTTAAGTTCAGTTAAATTAGTTCTAAATTATTTTTTGAACTAATAGAGGACTAATAGTCAGTTGGTGCACTAGTGCATCCACTAGTGCTACTCCAGTTAACTGAAGATTCCCTCATGAGAAACTCATGCATGTCAGTTCAGAGAAAGTCCAGTTGAGACTAGAGTGAAGGGACAATGTACTATCAGTGGCATTATTTACAGAAGTGTAAATATCATGCATGCATCCGAGATTGATCCTATGTTTGGATTATGCAGTTTTGGAAGCATGAATTCCCTTTAAATACAGGTTATTCATCCTAGGAATTATGCAAGAGATTAGGGGCTTGGAGAGTTGCAGAATTGGCTAAGTGCTGGCCAAGAGCTAGCTTGTGAGCGGAGAGTGTTGAGCATACTTGTGCGGAATTGTTCTAGTGAGAACAAGCTTTGCATATTCACTCATATTTATGATATATGCAATACAGATAGCAAGGTTTTGAGTAGTGGCTTTCCCCAGATACATCTTGTGTTATGTGCCATTGATTTATCTTCTTCTTGTTCTTATTGTTTTCATTGATCTATTGGATTTTGTTGGTTGAAAGTAGAATTAGATTCGTCTCCTGTGCTTTAGTACATTACATGAGCTTGTGAATCTACATGATTTTTTACATGGTATCAGAGTCGAGAAAAATATACTAGAGGAGATTTTGAAGTTTTGAGTTTTGGGTTACAAGTGAAATTCGAATTCGAAATACATACTTTAGGATCGGCAGATGGCGTTCTACGATTTTTTGGCTCGAGTATGCCTTGGAAGGTAGCCCGAATTTTATATTCTAGAGGGACATAATGGAGGTTGTGCTAGAGGATAATGGCTTGAAGGAATTTGTTGATAGAGAAATTCCTAAGCCAGCAACATCAGATGCACAAAATTTGGTCGAATGGAAGAAGTGTGTGGCGAAGGCGAGGTGAATAATCCTTGAGGGAGTTTAAGACCACATTGTCTCAAGTCTCAACGGTAAGAAAACTCTGTATGCTATGTGGAAAAAATTGATGAACTTCTATCAGAACAACAGTGACCAAAGGAAATTGGCACTGAAGGACAAACTTTGAAAAATGAAAATGGAGAAAGGTGAGATGATTCCAAAATACTTAACCAAGTTAACTCAATGTTGTGATGAAATTGGAAGTGGTGGAATCATGGTTTCTGAGGATGATATGGTTAGTATTTCTCTTCTAGGACTCCTAAAGAGTTGGCATAGTTATGAGGACTTTGTCAATGGTCGAGAGAAGCTGCTGGATTGGGAACGACTGTGGTTGGATTTGATACAAGAGGAGATCAGGAGGACCATCAGGGATGGCTCTTCATCAAAGATTGATAATGAAAAGAACTATGCCTTAGCGATTAAGGAGAAGAAGAAAAAATGTAAAGCTTCCCATTCCAAATCAGATTCTTGTCATGGAGGTAAGAAGAAAGATAAGGCAAAAGTTAAGTGCCTTCATTTTCATGAGCTGGGCCATTTTGCAACAAATTATTCACTCAAATTGTCCAAGAAGAAGTCATTAGGAGGAACGATATGTGAGGCTTTGGCCTCTCAATTCAAATTGGATTTTTCCCTCATTGCATGCATGGTGTCATCAATGATGGGAGGTCTATGGAACTTAGGTAGTGGAGCTTCATTCGACATGACTGGCGAGAAAGAGTTATTCAGTGACCTGGAGGAGAAAAATATCCATATGCATATCGAGATGGGTGACGACAGGAAGTATAGTGTTACTGGATTGGGCACAACTACTTTTCATAGGGAGGATGGGGCTCCACTGACCTTGAAGAATGTTATGTAGTGCTTAGGCTAAAGAAGAATCCATTTCCATGCTTGAGGATAGAGGCTATGATGTGATCTTCTCGAAAGGAAATGCATTCCTTTGACACATAGCCACGGGTCAAGTAAAGAAGATAGGGATTCAGGTGAAGAATCTCTATAAGCTGGAGGTAGAGGAGTGTGCTTCTTTGAGCACAAAAGTAGCAAGGATGCAGAGCCAAGATGTTGGTGAGTTGTGGCATAAGTGATTGGGCCACTTGTATCATGGGGCTTTGAAGATATTGCAGCAGATCTCTACCGATCTTCCTAAAGGTATGCTTGAGCAATTTGATACATGCAAGGGGTGTACTTTGGGAAAATACACCAAGTCTTCCTTTCACGATAGAGACAGTCAAGTAGAGGCTATTCTAGAGCAAGTCCATTTAGATGTGTGTGGGCCATTCTTGACAACATCCATGGCCAAACATATGTATTATGTTATATTTGTTGATGACTATTCTTGTAAATGATGGATATTTTTCATGTAGAAAAGGGATCAAACTTTCACAAAGTTTTGTGAGTTTAAAGCATTGGTGGAGAAAGAGTCAGGAAAGAAGGTTAAAGTTCTACGAAGTGATGATGGTGGTGAGTATGTCTCAAACGAGTTTAAGAACTTCTATGCATCAGAAGGGATTAAACGAGATTTGATGGCACCCCATAACCCTTAGCAAAATGGGGTGGTTGAGAGGAAGAACAGAAGCATAGTAATGACAACAAGGGTGATGTTGCATGATCAGGTCCTACTAATACACTTATGGGTTGAGGCATGCAACACAACATTTTATGTTCAGAACCATAGCCCACATCGGATACTTGAGATGAAGACACTAGAGGAGGTTTATTGCGGTAAGAGGCTAGATGTTGGTCACTTCAATATTTTTGGGTCATCAGTATATTTCCATGTGACCAAAGATGCACAGAAGAAGCTTGAGCCTACAACATAGTTGGGGATATTTGTGGGATACAATGATACACCTCACAACTATTAGGTGTACTTGCCGACCAATAGGATGACAGTGGTTCACAGGGATGTCAAATTCGATGAGGAGAAGGCTATGCAAGTTTCCCTTGAGAGGGAGCTTGAGCTACATGTGGTTGAGGAGCTTTTAGCTCCTAAGGTTGAGGAGCCTCAGATTAATGTGGAGCAGACACATGTAAAGGATTCGGGAGTGGAGACGTCCACTCAGGTAGAGTCTTCTAGAGAGGGAAGAAAGTGCACCAGAGAGGCTGACATATTGTTGGATGATGCATGGGAGAATGTGGGAGCACCTAATTCTTAGCGTAGGCAGAGGAGGTCACCTAAGAGGTACAATGGATACATGTCTCTTATGGGCGAATGTGTTGTGATAGATCCATCTTCCTTTAAGGAAGCAGTGCAACAACCAGTTTGGGTTGATTCCATGGTGGAGGAGTATGACTCAATAGTTCGTAACAATGTTTTGGATGTGGCCTTGAAACCGGAGGACAAGTCCGTGGTGAGCTCCTGTTGGCTTTACAAAGTAAAGCAAGCTGTAGATGGTAGTGTGGAGAATCATAAGACTAGATTTGTGGTCCATGGATTTTCACAGGTAGAGGGGATTGATTTTGATGAGACCTTTGCTCCTATTGCACGGTACTTTTCAATCATATCTATATTGGCACTATCAACACAGATGGGTTGGAAGATACATCAGAGGGATGTGAAGACAACATTCCTTAATCGCATGATTGAGGAAGAGGTGTACATAAAGAAGTCTGAAGGTTTTGATACCTTTGACCTTGCATCGCATGTGTGCCAACCCAAGAGAGTGTTGTATGGGATGAAGCAAGCACCCCGTGCTTGGTACACCAGGATAGATAGCTACTTCACTGGGTTGGGCTTCATGAAGAGTGAAGTGGATGCGAACCTGTACCACATAGTGGTGGAAGGTAAGCTATTGATCATTGTTTTTTATGTTGATGATATCATACTGACAGGTGATGGTCATTTGATCAAGTATTGCAAGGAGGACCTTATAAGAGAGATTGAGATGAAAAACATGGGGCTCATGCACTACTTTCTTGGAATAGAGGTATGACAGGGTGATGGTGAGTTGTTTGTGTCTCGGGAAAAGTATGCCAATGAGAAACTCAGGAGATTCCACATGGAGAGAAACAAACCCATGGAGACTCCTCTAGCAGGTAACTGAAGGAAGGAGAATGCTACTTCAAGCGAAGTAGTGAAAGCTACTATTTATAGGCAGCTTGTGGGTTCACTCATGTACTTGGTGAACACATGACCGAATATGTGCTATGTAGTTAACCAAATTAGTCAAGTGATGGTTAGGCCTACCAAGCTGTATTAGAAGGAGAAAAAACATGTGTTGAGATACCTCAGGGGCACTTCTCAGTATGGATTATGGTACAAATGGACAGAGGGAGTGAAGACTCAAGGCTTCAGTGATGCAGATTGGGCAAGGAGTCCATCTGACAGGAAGAACACATCAGGAGGGATCTTCAGTATTGGGTCAGTGGCAATTCCTTGGTACAACAGGAAACAAAGATCAGTTGCACTCAATTTGGCAGAGGCAGAGTACCTAACTGTGAGTCAAGAAGCATGTGAGGCCATCTGGATGAGGAAGATCCTGGTTGGATTGTTTGGTCAACAGATGGATCCAACTGTGACTTACTGCAATAATTAGAGTTGTATCAAACTCTCTGAAAATCCAATTTTTCATGATCATACCAAGCATATTGATATCTGATATCATCATCTCAGAGATTGTGTATTCAGGCAGATCATGTTGTTAGAGTACATCCCCACAGAGGAGCAAGATGCTGACATTTTGACAAAAGCATTGTCAAGATGTAAATTCGAGCTTCACAGAGACAGGATCTGGGTAGCTGATAATCCCTTTCTTATTGAGAGGGAGTGTTGAGAAATGACAATAAGAAATTCTAGTTTAATTTGTCCTTGAATTAAATTGGGAATTAAAATCGAATCCTATTCTCATAGCAACTTGTAAATAGTTAATTAAGTTTAATTAACTTAATTAGCTTATGAATTTCGAGTTGGAAGTTTTTCTGTAGTCATGTATACGTTATCCCTAAATTTTAGAGGTCCATTATGAGTTTAAATTGAGTTGGAAATTAGATCACTCAGTTTACTGAGTTACGTTCAGTTAAATTAGTCCTAAATTGTTTTTGGACCTAATAGAGGACTAACAGTCAGTTGGTGCAATAGTGCATCCGCTAGTTCTACTCTAGTTAACTGAAGATTCCCTCATGAGAAACTCATGCATGTCAGTTTAGAGAAAGACCCAGTTGAGACTAGAGTGAAGGGGCAGTGTACTATCATGCATGCATCAGAGATTGATCCTATGTTTGGATTCCACAATTTTGGAAGCATTAATTCCGTTTAAATACGAGCCATTCATCCTAGGAATTACGCAAGATATTAGGGGCTTGGAGAGTTGCAAAATTGGCTAAGTGTCAGCCAAGAGCTAGCTTGTGAGTGGAGAGAGTTGAGCATACTTGTGCGGAATTTTTCGAGTGAGAACAAGAATTGTATCTTTACTCATATTTCTGATATATGCAATACAGATAACGAGATTTTGAGCAGTGAATTTCCCTAGATACATCTTGTGTTATGTGCCATTGATTTATTTTCTTCTTGTTCTTATTGTTTTCATCGATCTATTGGCTTCCGCTAGTTGAAAGTAGAAGTAGATTCTTGTCATGTGCTTTAGTACATTGCATGAGCGTGTGAATCTACATGATTTTCTACAAGGGATTGAATATAAATATCTGAATGCAATTTTTTTAAGCATAAATAATGTTTATAATGTTAGTGTTTTATAGTGAAGACTCAATTGGAAGGGTCTTCACACAAAAAATGAATAAGCTAATTAAAGAAATCACCAATGAACCCATGAAGCTGCTAAGTTTGTTGTAAAAACGGATTAGGGCCTTTACAGTATTTTAAATTAATGTATTGTGAGTATTTTTGTTGGGACAATAATAATAGTAAATTAAGAGGAGTCTATTTATGAATTGGGTTAGGAAGATTTGGAGGTCTTTCTTGAGTGGTGACCTTAAACAAAATTACCAACTTAGTGAGAACTTGACTGATTTTTTATTTTTTTTGATGCCACATTTAGTGGTATTTTTTATGCTCATTTCTAAAAGTGGTGATGCAACATCACCATTTTTTTTCATGTCAGAATTAGAAGCCCAACATTTTTCAAGCATGACATTAAAAGCCATTTAGTGGTATTTTTTATGCCCATTTCAGAAAGTGGTGATGCAACATGACCATTTTTTCATTTCAGGATTAAAATTCCAACATTTTTCAAGCATGACATTAAAAGCCATTTAGTGGTATTTGTTTATGCGCATTTCGAAAAGTGGTGATGTAACATCGCCATTTTTTTTCATTTCAATATTAAAAGTCCAACATTTTTCAAGCATGACATTAAAAGCCAAAAATGACGACTACGAAAGACATGAAAACCCACCTCGAGATACGAAAATGGTGATGCAACATAACCCTTTTTATAGGGTTAAAATTTCAACATTTTTCAACAATGGCATTAAAGACAAAATATCATGACTACAAAAAACTTTATTTTTAAATGTTTATGTTGTAAACATTTTTCAAGTTAATTTACTTTAATTTTAATCAAATTTATGAATTAATTAACATTAAAGGCATGATGACATGTACCCTTGAAAAAATAAATATAAAATCAACTCTAAATCTACAAGTGATAGTCCATTATTTTTTTTAATTATCTATTGATTATTTTTTTAAATGATTTAAAATAAGAAAAATTAAATTGAGAAAATATTGTAAATATATATATGGGAAAAAATAATTAAAGGAAAAAAACACTTTTCTTTATTAAAAAACACTACATTTTTTCAAAAGAAAAAACAAAAAAAACCTTAGGATAATTAAAGAAATGCCCTTAAGAACTCAAAAAAATTCAAAATAATAAAAAAAAGTTAAGAAGAAGTCAAAATAAATGGAGAAAAAATAAAAAATAAAATACAATTGTGAAGATTGTATTTTATTTGTTTCTTTTTTGTTTGTTTTTTGTTTTTTTTCCTTTTTTTTTTTTTTAATTTAATTTGTCTTTGTTATAATATATATATATATATATATATATATAATATATATTTATATATATATAATATATATTATATATAAGTCAATGTGATTCAATTAATTAGAAAGATAACAACAATAATTACATTTTCTCAAAAACCTACTAGCCTCACTCTTACCATATTTATTGGCCTGTAGGTAAATCCCCAAACATATAGCTAATTTCTAGAACAATTTAAGTAGCCAAAATTTGAAGGGCCAAACATACGAGAAGACATTCAAAATCAAAATACACCCAACAACCATTAAGCATTAGAAGAGTTGACTAGAGAAAGATGATCCACACCATAATTGAGGGATGGAGGAGGTTTGAAGTTGCAGTGGACATGATTTTCCACATGGGCCAACCTTCCTTCGAGGCGGTCCAACTTCTCTTGTATGTGCCATTTCCCTATCTAAATGCTAGCCAAGTAGTCTTGCATGTGCCATTGATTATGTTGAAGGTCGCTCATGAAACTAATAATTGCATTTTAATCCTCAAGTCGATCCCCACTAAGTTGTTCCAAAAGACAATATACATGACAAAAAGGACTATCGGGAGACTCCAAAGAAGGGGATTGAACCACATTGTTCGGTGCCTGGGGTGGGTGGGGATTGACCGCCTGGCCATGGTCACGGTCTCCTAACTTGTGGCTATCGAGTTAGATATGTTCACCCATCCCCCTTCTCACCCGCCATGGTGGTGTGACATACGAACCTGACTATCAACCGAACTAACCCAACTTGTAACCCTTTCACTGGTAATACTTCGAATCACAGTAGAAATAGAGCCACAAACCCATTTGTTTAGGCGCTCACACAAAAATAATGTTTGTTGGAAGCAGTCTGGGACAATCAACTGGCATTGAAGGACAAGGACAAGATTCACCCACATACCATAGGTCCCCAGTGACTAAAAATGACCAGTAAACCACCTGCACCGAGGATTTAAGTCGGGTTGCAAGCTTCACACCCTTGGATTCATCCCTATGTCTTTTAATTTGACACCAAGTAAGTCCAAACACTAAATTTTCCGAGAATTGAGTAAACCGTCTCTCCCAAACACTCACAATAGATTTTTCTTGAGAATGATCTTCCCTAGTACATCTAGCTCAGGGAATGAATTTCCTCGACGTACTTTAAAGAAACTTACTAGACCATTGCCAATGCACATAAAGGATGAAAATCCAACCTCCATAGAAATAAAAAGTTCTACCATAATTAACACATAATGACCAACATCCTCGTAGACAGAGGACACCCCGGAAACTTATAAGAATTGAAAACAAAAACTAGACTATAAAATTAAAACTCCATACCTCTTTCAATGCCAGAAAAGTCGGGGACAAGTCTAGCAGGCCAACCTGCATGCACCAAACCCCAAGATGCAATTCTGCCTCACATACTCTATGAAATGAAATTGGATTGAAGCCTATGATGATAGAGTCCCAAATTTGTTGGCCATAAATCCACGTTCCTTCCAATATGTCACCTCCAGAACCAAAGTTGGCTCCTTGCTTACCAACTTTAAGTTTCTCAACAGAGCATTCCTCCTAGACCTTGACCCCCTGCTCAAGGGAAATAAGTTTGCCTCCAAAGACCTCGCATCCCATACCACCCCCAGACCCATGGAGCTAGAAATTAACCAACACAATAAACACCAGCTTGCTGCCTTCCTCCACAAATGTCAAATCACTACGAATGTAATTAAATGTCATGTAAGTCTACATGAAAGCTAGGTGCCACGCCACCCCTTCTATTTTTACAAGAGGGTTAGTGGGGTGTTAGTTACTCACACCAATCCCAAGGTTAATTTCATCCATCACCTCTGTAGGGGGATATATATATATGTAATTTGTTTGTTTGTTTGTTTTTTTAATTTTGTAAGTTTTTAAATAGAAGTTTTTTAATTTTTTTTCTAAATTAAGGATTTTTTTTTTTTTTTTTTTTTTTTTTTTTTTTTTTTAATATTTGTTTAGGTTTTTTACAAGTTTAATTTATTTGCTTTTTTTGGTTGGAATTAGTTTTTTTTTTTTTTTTTTTTAACAATAAATATTCTTGTTTTTTAAATTAAATTTAAATTTGTTTTTTCCTAAATAGCTTAAAAATGGTTTTTACTTCCAATTTTTTGTTGAGCTTTTTTAAATGTGAAAATGTATTTTTTTTAATATTTAATTTGTTTTTCTTAAAATATAATCAAAAATTTTCATTTTTAATAAATTTAAAATATTAAAAATTTGCATTATGCTAATTTTTTATAAAGAATGTTTTTTTTTATAATTTTGTTTGTAATTTTAATTTGCCATTGAAAATAGGGTCAAGTTATCTTAGGTTATAATTTTAAATGTGCTATAATTTTAACCTAAAAAAAAGTAAATAACTCTCGGTAGAACTACTTTCTTATTTAGTGTTGAATTTTAAATCTTTTTGTAGTCATAATATGTTGTCTCACTACCATGGTTGAAAAATGTTGGAATTTTAACCCTAAAAAAGGTTGGTTTAGGGGTGATGTTGCATTGCCACCTTTGCATTTTGGGGTGCTTTTCATGTATTCCATATTCAACATATTTAGTTTTTAATGCTACAATTGAAAAATTTTGGAATTTTAACTCTAAAATGGAATGCATTTTGGGGTGTACTTCCATGTTCTTAATGCAAAAATACGAGTTTTTAGGGATAGAGTTCTCATTTTGAGGTCACAATTCTTAGTAAGCCAATAATTTCGTGTTTAGAAGGATATGATGAAAGCTCTAGTTGGGATAACCATGGAGCATAACTCATAATCATACTGGGGAGTCTAATATGCCTTGGGTTATCAAAAAGTTTGAGAGACCTTTTTGAGTTGTCATGAATTTGGAAATTGTCTTGCATGATTTATCTTGCATTTTCTTTCACCCAAACAAAATCCTAAATTTTATTGGGTTGAAAAGTCTTAAGCCACGTTAGAAATATTGGGAGAAATTAATGCATATTATAACTTGTCTTAAGGATTAATAATTCTCATGACTGTATGATTTCTTTAGTTTTATTTCCTTCTTTAGGTTAGACGGTGAAGAATGGAGAAATAAACTCTCTCTCTCACACACATATGTGTGTAAGCCTTTATGATAAGTCTTCTCTGCTTTGGAAATTATATTAAGTCTAAATCATGTATGAGTAATTTTTTGTAGGAGAGTTTTCAACACCTGCATGCTGCAACCCACATTGTTAGAAAATAGACTATGTGAGTGGTGCAATTTAAAAACACATAAATGTAGGTGCAAATTGGTGGATGCTGAATACATGAAACCCCTTTGAAGTTTCCACTATTCCCGTAAGAAAAATCTTGGATCACTTGAAAGTTGGATAAGTCTAAAGCACGTGGGATAATTTTTTTTGAATATTCTTCCACACCTACAACCCAAAGCTTGCATTGTTAGAAAGTAGACTATTGGTGGTGTAATTTAAATAAGGTGCAAATGCAAGTGCATATTGGTTGTTGTGGGAATGTAGACACGGGATACATGAAGCCCTTTGAAGTTTCCACTCCCACAAGCAAGAACTCACAACAATAGAAAATTGGCTAAGTCAATATGGTGTACGTCAATACATAAAGCCCTTAGAAGCTTCCATTCCAATAGCATAAGCCCACAATACTACAAATTTGACAAAATAATATGGGTACCTGCAAAAGGTATATATTAAAGTATTCTATAATTTTGGAGTGGGTTTGAAAAGAGATATTAAAATAATACTTGTTTTGGGAAAGCAATGCAAATAATAATTTTCCCTAGTAAACGACTTATGCAATAAACATAAATAATTTAAGTTATAACCTCATGTTAATAAATGTAATTTGCATGGGGACTGGTGAAATGACATGGTAGGGCTAGGTGTCTTTGGCGCTGATGAGGCACACCCTTAAGGTGACAAGTAGGCCCTAGTTGCCACATCCCCTGCCATGTGTCATATGTGCATAAATGCTGAACTGATGATAGTACAAAATATTATGAAGGCCATATCTTGGTATCCTGGCCTAAGAATGGGATAAATTTTACATTATTAGAAATCTCTTAACAAGAAAAAAATGATAGAAGCCTCAGATGTAGGGTTTGAAGTGAGTAAAATAGAGTGAAATTTTACAATCCCATCTCCTTAAGGTGACTTAGGTGTTGGGTGCATTATAGAGTGGTATTAGAGCTAAGGTTCAAAACTTAAATTGAATGGGCTCAAGAAAGAAAGAATGAATTGGGTCCTTCTAATATTAAAGGTCTGTTGTAGAAAAGTTGTCAGATTAAAATTTACTTGATTAATCTAAACCATATATGAGTGTGATATGTAGCCACAGTATAACATCAATTTCAAACCAACATAGACCAATATAGATGTAACCAAGGCAACTATATATGTTGAAATTTTATTATTTTCATAAACTAATAGTTGTTTAGCACATAAGAAAACTTACCAGTGTTGAAAAATGCAACAAGAAAATCCTAATTTAATTTTGTTCTTCAATTAAATTAGGAATTAAATTGTAATTCTAATTATCATAGCAACTTGTAATACTAAACTAAGTTAATTTGACTTAGTTGGCTCAGTTAATTCGAGTTTAGAGTTTATCTAGAGTCATGTAGAGTGGTTCCTAAATTTTAGGGGCCCAAGTTGAGTTCTTTTGAGTTGTAATTATTTAATTTAGTTTAACTAAGTCAAAATTTAGTTAAACTAGTTCCAACTAATGGAGGAATTAGTGGGAGATCCAATAGTGGGGTGTAACATTAGTAGTGGGGTGTAACCAACACTGCTCAATGAGTAAAATGAAGATTCACTCATAATTAACTCATGCATGTTAGATCAGAGAAAGACCTAGTTGAGATTAGAGTTCAGGGACAATGTACTATCAGTTGTACAATCATCCGAACTATATAGGTGGTGCATGCAATCAGAGGAAAGTGTATGATGGGTTGTGTAATTATGGATGAGGAATTTCCCAATTAAATATGGGCTAATTCCCTAGGAAATTGAGCAAGGAAATAGGAGCTTGATAGGCAATAGATTTGGCTAAGTATTGGTTGGAGCTTGTTTATGAAGCAGTGAGATAGATTGAGATAGTGCAGAGGTTTCTCGGGCTTGAGCAAAACATTGTAATCTTCTCATATTTTCTAATTAATGTAATATATAGATAGCAGGGAATTTTAGCTGTGGATTTCCCCGGAAAATTATTGTGTTATGTGTGATTGATTTCTTTCACTTTTATACTTCGTGATTTCATTGATCGTTTATTGTTTCCGCTAATGAGTAGAGTAGATTCAAGTCAATTGTTCTAGCATATTACAATCTACAATTTGAATCTACAAGGAATTTCTACATGGTATCGGAGCTGAAATCACTATAGAAGAGGAGAATACGAGTTTGTATTTTGTAGGAGAAATCAAATTTGCAGTATCACACTTCAGAGCCAACAGGATGTCGTTGTATGGATTGAGACTCGAATATGCTCTTGAGGGTAGTTCAAACTATATTTCTTGGAAGGACAGGATGGAGGTAGTGTTGGAAGACAATAGGATTAAGTAATTCATAGAAAAATATATTCCTAAGCCAATTGATGCTCAAGATCTGGCAGAGTGGAGAAAGTGTGTGGCAAAGGCGAGAAGGTTTATCATAGGAGTTTGAGATCAAATTCTGTCAAACTTCCATGGTAAGGAAAATCCATTTGCAATGTGGAAGGCCTTGAGAAACCTGTTTCAAAACAACAGTGACCACAGGAAGCTAGGACTGAAGGACAAGCTTAGAAGGATCAATATGGAGAAGGGAAACACAATATCGACGTACTTGACCAAGTTCACCCAACATTGGGATGAGCTTGGAAGTGTCGGCATTATAGTTGCTAAAGACGATCTAGTGAGCCTAGCACTTCTAGGACTTCCCAAGAGATTGTTGGGTTGTGTTATATTCTTTCCACAACTAGGTCACATAGTTAACTGGGGGGTTTGAGGGGTGTAGGTAACCCCACTTTATGGGGTCTGGGGCAGCGCCCCAGAAAATTTCGGTTTTGGAACTTATGTTAGGTTGGGTGGACCCACCTATGGTTTTGTGCATGATTTTTGCACATGTTTTTTTGGATGCGATGATTTTTGGTCCATGGTTTTGGACGCGATGGTTTTTGGACCCACCTATGGTTTTGGACGCGATGGTATTGGATGCCTCTGCATGTATAAATATGTATTATAACATTGAAAGGAACATAATGAAAAATCAAGCTGGTAGTCCCAGTTTTGGGATCTAGGGGAAAATCTCTGTGTATATGTGTTTT